>SNQJ01S0003166.1:192597-212414 GCA_010110895.2 Picea sitchensis
ATGGCATGACAAGCATTATCCATCTAGGATAGTTTCACCAACAACTTCATTGATTTTCATCTCATTATTCCACATACAAGCATGGGTCCTCCAACCGTTCTCCTAGGATAACTCAATCTGTAAAGCGTCTTCCCGTGAGGGCTTTCACCCTAAGGGGACCACTTAGGAGTTCATCCATTTGTGCACCTTATCAACCATGATAAGACAATAATGATTCATCACTGCATCATATATATCAACTATGCATCATGTATCAATTACAACTCATTGATCTATCTTCATCAAGGGCATCATATCAATCAATTACTTGACATCAATCAATGACATCAATCAAACCAAACCATTTACATCAATGACATATGATCCAACAATCTCCCAAGTAATCAAACCATTGGCATCAATGACAACATGATCCAACAATGTGACAAAACCCTTCATGAACATTACAAATGTAACATCACATTTGATGAATGACACGATATTACATATCCATTAATGTGGGAAGATGAATTTCACAACCCTAAATAACCATTTAGTAGTGCAACAATTTGACATAAACAACCATGATTATCCAATGTAAACCTTTGATAACAACCTTGATCATTGTCACAATGTGACATCAACTTTGATCAACCCTGCAACAAAACCGTTGATGAATGTCACAAAATGATAAAACCCTTGATGAATGTCACAATGCGACATCAATTTTTATAAATTCATAAATATAAATAATATTATTAAACCATTAACCTTGGCCAACCACAATCAAACACCATAGTGAACCATAATGAACAATTTTCAACAAAATTCAACTAACATTAGAGTGACATAACCCTGATGACCGTCACAATGAAACATAACCATTTGGGATTGGGAAATTCAATGAAGATAAATGTTGCAATTTAACATGACTATTGAGGAATCTGAGTTATGTCCAACCTAATTCAACAAAACTCAATGCAACATGATGAATAAATATTAAGGGATGTAGCAATCCAACATAAAATAAGCCAATGAATGTCATAATTTGACATAACCATTGAATAATGTCGCAACCTAACATAACCCTTGATGAAAGTTGAAATGTGATAAAACCCCAATGTGACATCACATTTGGTTAATATCACATTGTGAAAAAACCCTTAATAAACACCGTAATGTGACATGACATTTGATGAACTTCCCAATGTGGCATAGCCATTGACACCACCCTATGAATTTTTCAATATGGAATAAGCATTAAGGAATGTCGCAATCCAACATAACCATGTTGGAACATTGTAATCCAACATAACCTAAGAAAATTGTTGCAATACAAAAATAACCTTGATGAATTTCATAATGCAACATCACCTTTGATAAACTCTACAATGTGACATAACTATTATTAATATTATTAAACCATTTACCCTACCCAACCACAAGAAAACACCATAGTGAATCATAATGAGCAATGACGAACCAAAGTCAACTAACCTTAGGGTGACATGGCCCTAATGACTGTCGAAATGCAACATAACCATTTGGGATTGGGAAAGTCAATTAAGATGAATGTTGCAATTTAACACAACTATTGTGGAATGTGAGTTATGTCCAACAAAATTCAAAAACCCAATGCAGCATTACCCTTGATAAATGTTGCAATGCAAGATAAATATTAAGGAACGTAGAAATTTAACCTAAAGTAGGCCAAAATGAATGTCTCAATTTGACATAACCATGGAAGAATTTCATATCCTATCATAACCCTTCATGAACATGAAAATGCGATAAAAATACTTAATGAATGACACAATGTGACATCACAGTTGATGAATGTCAAGTTGCGACAAAACCCTTAATGAGCATTGAAATGTGACATGACATTTGATGAATGCCATGACATGAAATAGACATTAACGCCATCGTATTAATGTTGCAATCCAACATAACCATGTTGGAACATTGTAATCTAACATAACCAAAACAAATGTTGCAATGCAACAAAACCCTTGATGAATATCGCAATATGACATCACCTTTTATAAAATATGCAATGTGACATAACTATTAATAATATTATTAACCCTGTCCAACCACAATCAAACACCATAGTGAAGCATAATGAAAAATGGCCAAACAAAGTCAACTAACCGTAATGTGACATAGCCTTGATTATCGTCACAATGCAACATAACCATTTGGGATTGGGAAAGTTAATGAATATGAAAGTTGTAATTTAATTCAATTATTGAGAAATGTGAGCTATGGCCAACCAAAGTCAACAAAACTCAATGAAACATAACCCTTGATGAACGTTGCAATGCAACATAAATATTAAGAAATGTCACAATTTAACATAAAGTAAGCCAAAATGAATGTCATGATTTGACATATAACCATTGAATAAAGTCATTGCCTAACATAATACTTTATGAACATTTAAATGCGACAAAACCCTTAATGAACATCGTAATGTGACATCACATTTGATGAACATCACATTGCAACAAAATCCTTGATGACCATTACAATGTGACATGACATTTGATGAACGTCACAATGTGACATAGATTTTAAGTTGCAATATGAATGTCGCAATCTGAAATAACCATTAAGGAATTTCAGAATCCAACATCACCCTCGATAAATGTTGCAATGCAACAAAAAATTCAATGAACATCATAATGTGACATCACATTTGATCATAAACACAATGCAACATAATCATTCATGAATGTAGGAAGTCAACATAAGTCAACCAATATGAATGTCACAATGTGACATAACCATTGAGGAACATCAAACTCAAACATATCCATTGTCAACCATAACCAACCATCACCAACCAAAGTCAACCAAATTCAATTCAACATTACCCTTGATGAATGTAACAATGGAAATTATCATTGACACGTGTAGCAATTTGAAATAAGTTTTTGAAGGTGAATGCCTCAATGTGACATAACCATCGAGGAACATCTAAACCCAACGTAACCATTAATAATTTCATAACCTTATAAAACCCTTCATGAATGTTGAAATGTGACAAAACCCTTAATAAATCTCACAATGTGACATCACATTTGATGAACATCAGAATGTGACTAAACTCTTCATGAACATTGCAGATGTAACATCATATTTGATGAATGTCACAATATTACATAGCCATTAATGTGGGAAGATGAATTTCACAATCATAAATAACCATTCAGTAATGCAACAATTTGACATAAACAACCATGCTTATCCAACGTTGACCATTGATAACAACCTTGATGATTGTCGCAATGTGACATCAGCTTTGATAACTCTGCAACAAAACGCTTGATGAATGTCACAATGAGACATAGCCATTAACATGACATGATGAATGTAGCAATTCAAAATAAATTTTAAGGAATGTCGCAATCCAACATAACCCTATCAAATATAATATTATAATATTGTAATACTATCATTTCTAATATTATAATATTAATAATACTATTTATCGAACTACGACACCAACTATAATATTAATACATAATATTAACAAAGAAATATCAATATTGCACTCCTAAATAACCATTAAAAAATGTTACAATCCAATATAACATTATCAACTATGATACTATAATTTTGTATTATTAATAATATTTTTTAGTATAATATTATTTAACTAACTATAACCACAACTATAATATTATAATATTATATTATAATAACAAAAACCACATTAATAATAATATAGAATTATAAATAAAATTAATCACAACTATAATATTATAATAACAAAAACCACATTAATAATAATATAGAATTATAAATAACATGAATGTAAAAAAAAAAAAAAAACATTATTTTTAATATAAATTTGATAATATAAATTAATATAAAATTTATTAAACATAGTAAAAAAATTAAATAGATATTATTATTATTATAGTATAATGATATTTTTAAAATTTAATATTATAATTTATTTTCCATATAAAAATTTATAAATGTTTTAACCATATAATATTTAATATAATAATTCTATAAATGTTGTAACATTATAGTAAATTATTTTTATTAATATGAATATATCTTTATTCATTATTAATAAAGTTTTGTATAAACATTATTAATATAAGTTAATAGATATATTATATTAATATAAACATTAGTTTAAGTTAGGCCTTAGTATAACATTAGTATACTACGATAGTATACTATTTAGTATAATCTACGTTAATATAACATTTTGTATACCATTTATGTTAATATTATAATATAATTTTATTGAATAATTAAGAATGAAGTTCTGTGTAAATTTTACTCGTATAATTATTCATTCATATAAATATATAAATATATGATATTTATTATTTGTAACTGCCCCGTTGTTATGACAACAAGCGACATATAATAGTTATATTTTTTTCAACAAGCGACATACAATAGTTATATTTTTTTCAACAAGCGACATACAATAGTTAATTTTTTTTTCCACAAGCGATATATAATAGTTAATTTTTTTTTGTTTGCATTGGTATTTACATCAGTGTTAAAAACAACATCATTGAAACGTCTCAGTAAAAAGAACTGAGCATAAAATCCGAGCACAAATTTGGGTAAGCTTGCATGTGAAGAGGGAGCTCTGGATTTATTCCATTTATCATTTTTAAATTAATTTACAAGGGAGCCGCCAAAACATAGATAAGCAAACTAAGTGTGACCTAGCAAAGGAGTCGCGCACCAAACGCCGAGCCCAGAGGAGGATGGTCTGTTGTCACCCAAGCTCGCACCACGCGGAAGGGAAGCTAAATGGGCCGCTGAGTCAACCTGGCAGGCATCACTCGAGGGAAGGGAGACCACGCCGAGTGTATCCCATCCACGCAGAGACAGTTGTCCACCATAACTACCCCGAAATCCGGTGGAGAAAACTCCTGGTCGTTCGCTAACCCCCAAAGACACTGAGAAGAAACGTTGAGCACCGACTGAGTAATAAAACTTTTCATAAATGGCGTGGCCTTGCTGGGCGAGAGGAAAATAATCTAAGCACCCAGAGGTGAATGCTGAGGTCGAAGGACGAGAAACCAACCAAATCCGCGAGCTAGCGCATGGGCGTTAAAGGCGCCTCTCGATGTCTAAGTGCTAGGGTGAACAATTGGATGAATTCTTCCAGTCAACAAAATCATTATCTCAAAGATAAGGAAAAATGGCTTCACCATACCCCTCTAACCTGATTCGATCACGCGCGCGACCAAAATTGAGACAAGGAACTAACACTCACAAAAGAAAAGGGGCAGCGTAGACTCAACAGAGGTATGGGAAGGTGCAGACCTACGGACTCTCCCTTGCGATTAGAAACCCCTCAAAGAAGGAGTTATCGGTTATCCGGATATGGAATAAAATGGGAAAAGAGAGAAGGGAAGAATCCCATCCACCACTCACTAAAACGAAATCTTCACAATACCCAGTAATAAAACTTAACAATAAGACGGGTTCTACAATAATATACACCGTAGAATTATCAATAAAATAGATTCTACAAGTCTAAATTCCGTAAGAAGAGATTATCAATAGCTGCAATCAATATACAGTAAGAACTTTAACTAAAAACAAGTTTCGGCAATAATCTATTCGGTACGCAGAAGTTTAACTGTAAAAGGTTTCTGCCAAGATATACACCCCAAGAAATTTTAACAATGAAATGAGTTCTGAAATTAAATGCTCAATAAGAAGCAATTTAACAGTAGTTGTTTGTACACTCGCATATACAGTAAGAAAATTTTAACAATGAAACGAGTTCTGAAATTAAATACTCAATAAGAAGCAATTTAACAGTAGTTGTTTCTGCACTCGCATATACAGTAAGAATTCTAACTATAATTTGGTTAACAATAATTGGTTTCTTCCAACATATACACAGAAAATATTTTAACAATGAAATGAGTTCTGAAAGTAAATAATCAGTAAGAAGCAATTTAACACTAGTTGGTTTCTACACTCGCATATATACACATCAAGAATTTTAACAAGAAAATGGATTCTGCAATAATATGCACAATACGAAAAATTAACCATTTCAGATCCGAGAGTGAATTAATATGGTTTCAATGCAACAAGTGAATTAATATGGTTTCAATGCAACAAGTAAATACTAACTGATCAATACTGCAGCCAGAGGATTTTGTGAAATGTCTCTCCATAGGACTCCTTGCGCGACGATCGTCTTCTCCACCTAAGGATTTTATCGGTACACCTAAGGATTTTATCGGTACCTCCCAGCCAATGCTATGGGTACTCCTCTTCCCGCAAAGGGGGCACACGCAAAACCAGAAAAAATTTAGCAAGGTCGAGCTACCCCTCTCTATCCGAGTTTGGTATCCCAACTCCCACAAGAACAATTAGTCATGAGTAAAGTATGGTAGCATCCCTTCCTCTCCTATGCCATTTTCTTTATAGATTTATTTTTAGTTACCTTTCCATTTCAGAATTAAATTAGTTTTATTAAAAAATTATTAGGAATATTCTCCCCCGTACACTTTTCACCCAATCCCTTTGTTGCACTAAAAAATTATTTAATTAATTAAATTAAAATGTCAATTTTCCTCACCTACCTAAAATCATTCCTAAAAATACTCCTCGATGTCGCTTTATTCCCTCACATTCCCTTAAAGATTGACTACTTTCTTAAAGTTTAGCTTAGTTCATTTTAGGAAAGTTCTCTATATACTAGATTCCTTCTATGTTCCATATCCCTTTTTGCAATTAATTTCCCCTTTTTGTCTAAGTTCGAAATTAACAAGTTTTGCACAAAAACAACAATTAATCTTTTAAATAATTTAGTCCTGCATTAAATTTTTAAATTTAATTCTTACCCCGCATTTTTCTCCATCCCCCTTTATTAATTGCTTAATTAAATTTTTATCCTCATGTTCTACTTAGACCTAGACTTTATATTCAACAATTATCTTAACGTTGACTAGGTCAAAATGAGAATTTTTTTCTACGTAACTAGGTTCATTGACTCACCATTGTTAAAAACCGCGACATTCCCTTCAAGATGCACTACATTCTCCAAGGGTGAAACTCGCCTTGATTTATGTTTCATTCATGTGATGTTCCCTTCAAGACACAGTAAGTGCTCCAGGGGTGTCATTCACCTTTTAACTGATTTTGGTAGACATCTAGCCCTTGGATTCAAAACTCCATCAAGCGACCTTGTGGGAGACTAAGGGCCTCTAAGGAATAAGGACCTTGCATTATTGTGCACCCCTTGGAATCTTCGTGAGTGACTGTCTTAGTATTCCCTCATGGCATCATGGATCTCTTGAATTAGATAATCGTTAAACTACAGTTAGAGCCACGACGAGAGTGTTAGTAGGCTGTGGCAGGGCTGCTGCCACACCTCTCCCTCAATATCATTGGTTGTTGTGCATGACCTTTTTACTCCAAATTTGATTCTGACTAGCAAGATATCGCCAACCTGCATTCATCAACGAACATGTCAGCGATCCATAATAAACATCATAATATACCATTCATATATCACATATGCAATAACAAAAACATGTAAACCATAAATAGTCCACTCCTTGAATCGATCTGAAGTCCAAGGAGGTCCATCGCTGCCATCGGCATCCTCAATCGATCAAGAGTCCTGCACACTCAAGAGAAACTAGTCAATAGCACATGTCTATACATAATAACATGACATGACACCATAATCCCTAGTGTCATCATCAGAATCCATAAATGAAGCAGTCAATCATATAATGAACCGGATCACTTGCACGGAAGTGTCCTTGAAGAATAAGTCACATCAGGTGCACACAAGAGCGGGATGTTACATTATTCAGAATTTTTTTTATGTGCAACAACTACATTAATAATATTAATGTGTCTGTATACATAGATAAGCTTATATTTATCGCATTAATAATGTTTTTTCCATATAGTATGTGTCAAATATACACCTATTGACGTATACAAACACATTAATATTATTAATATGGTTGTTGCTAGTTATTTACTAAGTATTAATCTTGGTTATTAATTTTATATTTAAAATAAGTTATTTTTTAATAGCTTTAAATTTATGGATATTATTGGAGAATTTGTAAGATCAAAAATTTCATATAAAGAATTTTAAAAAGTTACATTCACACTTTTTATTTGTTTATTTCAAAAATGTCCCAATTTTCTATATATTCATTTGTTGGTGATGTTTTAAACTACTATATTTCAATATCAACTTTGAATCTATCATGAGTGAATAGGGATCAAATCTATTGAGGTGGAAACCCTTTTTAAATTAAAACAAATTGAGAAACGTTTTGCACCTAAAGAGGTTTAAATGGTCAGAAGTTAAAATAGAGAAATGTTGGTCTTCCTTGCATGCAATTTCTTAGAAAATGTCACCATATTGAAGATGTATGATAACTAAATATAAAACCTATAAATTACGAATATAGACATTGAACACTACCAAGATTGGAGAGACAAAATCTCACCATCACTATGCCTTCCAAAGTATTTTCACCAAGTATTTTGAGCTTCATGAATTACCATCTTGAATTCATGAAACCTTTTCTCCATGGCTATTAAATCTGCTAATATATGAATAACCCTGATCCAATGTATCACTGCAATTTGAACTAGCAGGTTGCACTCCTCCAAACCAGCAATCAAAGACAAATTTGACTCCAATGCATTGAATATATGCACTCATATCATACTTTGTTATAAATTTCACAAAGTCTCTTGGCATCAACAAATCAACAAGAATGTAGCATAGATCTCGTGAGATCTATTGTGGCCACTAGCAAGTGCACTACTTCCATACGTTAGTCCATGACTTTCACACTCTAGTAGCACAATCAATACATGCATTAGATCTCACCTCTGAACATTATCCAGGGTCACATCAAAGGTCAAAACACTTGAAATAATAAAGGGAGACAATGAATCTTCTACCGAATGGGTTCCTTCTAAACCTTTGTTGTGGTAGCAAATGAAACCAATGGTGGCGTCTTCTTAGCATAAGGAAATTCAATCAATCCTTTGATAAACCCGATAGATCTGATAAAAAATTTAAAACCATGTAATGTCCCCAACCAAGCTAGGAGGGGAAATTATGTTTTTTGTCCCAAATTTGTTATTCCTTCTTATGTGACTGTGTTGTTAACTTCTTACAAATAGTTTTCTCAATTAGGAATATTTTAAAACATATAACATACATACATTACACCAAAAATGGAGAATATAACATGACATATTATTATGGATGGAAACTCCAAAAACCAGTACAATGATATCTAATGGATGTAATCACAACTGCAGAATAATCCTAAGCACACAAATCTAATGGATTCCAGATAGCTACACAATATACTACATAAACAATACAATAAAACCAGGAATGATGCCAATCCACTATCCCAATAATATCCAATCCCTACACTACTATGTTCCAGTAATATCCACCCTAGAAGTGGCCTCCCAATCCTGATTTGATCCCCTCGCAAAGCCAATCTGAAAAAATGTTGCAACTCTAATTTGTAGAGGTTCTCGTGGGACGACTGTTAGGAATCTAGTTGGCACTCGTGGGACAAACCTTTCTCAACCCGTGGGGGTGTCTTCTCCCTCGGATGCATGGAAACCCTCCTAGAAACTACATATTAGACGCACGACCTCCTCCTGAAACTCATCACAAACACACTATGTAAGTCAACATGCCTCCCAACTCTCTCCATCATGAAACCAAACACCACAATGAACCCTAATGAGAACTCTATATGAATTGTCCTCTTGTCTAGCTAGGGTGGATATTGCACCACCAAAACTAAACCTGCAGTGGAAGGGTTTTTCCCAAAACCCCAATGAAAATGATAGCTACAAGAGAACTCCAATAAGATATCAAATCATAATACTAAGGGGAAGGGTTACTCTTCTATTTATGCTTTCCTTGGACCTTCTATATCTTTCCCCATTTTGAAGAAATCAAATCTTCACTTTATTTTCTTTCCAATTCCATTTAAATATAATTCTTTATTATATTTAATGTCACTTTTAGGATTTGTCATTCCTTTTACCTAGTGACATCAAATAAACCTCCTTGAAAACCCTTTTTTATTTGTTTACTATATCCTATAGGATTTGTATAGGCTATTGAGTCCTCCTCCTTCATGGTCAATTGGAAGGGAACATAACAATCCTTCCTCCCAAATATTGTTTGTCCTCAATAAATTCCAGACCAGGGTGATGTAATATTTTCTCTCCTTCCAAGGTGACATCTTTTGTAGGAAATCCTCTCCATAAAACCAAGTACTCTTGAATGACCTTTCCCCTCAGTCTCCATTCTCTTACATCAAAAATCCTCTTGGGAGATAAAACCAACTTTACTTCCTCATCTAGTGGAGGAAGATCTACTAAAGCGGTGCCCTGTTTTCCCAATTCCTTCTTGAGGTAGGATACATGGAAGGTGTTGTGGATCCTACTATCTTCTGGTAGCTCCAGCTCGTATGTTACTTCCCCAACTCTCCTGACCACTCTACATTGACTCGTGTACCCCAACTCCTGACCACTCTGTAGGGTTTTTATCACATAAAGTTTCCATAGGTCATATGCAATTATTGTTAATACCTAATATACAACTCTGCCAAGTCTCTTTCCTCCTTTTTCATGACTTCTATAAATTTTATTCTGGTTGATAAATTCAGGCTGGTCAAGTATGCTTCCTATAAATTTTTATCTTCTGGTTGATAAAGTCATGCTGGTCAAGTATGTTTTTTGTGAAGAAAAAACTATGAGAAGAATGCAATGTTTGGAGCAATCCTTTTTGGGTTCGAGATGATGACAGGAGAGCGTATTTAATTTTCAGTTGTAGGATCTGAGAGAGAGAAAGACCAGTCATCAGATCAACAAGATTAAGTCACGACTGTCAGATCTCATCGAAGATAAATCGAAGGTGGGAAGTCATTGTGGGAATCGAGATGAAAATTAAATTTTCCACAAGTTGTAATCCTGAAATCGCTCACAATTGTTGATCTTTCTAGATAAACAGATCAGTGGTGCATATCGATCACACTATGAACGAGCATTTCACATTGTGGGGATCAAAAAGGAAATTAAAGTATCTGCTAGTTGTGAACTCGCAATCGCTCGTGGGCATTGATATTTCAGTAGGGGACACATGTCAGACGATCTCGCACTCTGGGAGAAAGCAAGAAGAAGTTGAGTAAGTAAAGGACTCCCAAAGGCCCGAAGCCCGAACTCCCGAAGTAAATCTCGGTCGTCCAAATCAAAAGGACATGCATCACTATATCTCACACTTCAAGAATTCGACACTTCAGAGGATTGCATGAACAAGAAGAAGAAAAGGCTTGAAGCTCAAACTCCCAAAGTAAATCTTGACCATCCAAATCAAGAGGAGATGCGTCACCATATCTCACACTTCGGGAATTTGGCACTTCGGAGGATTGCTTGAACAAGCAGAAGAAAAGGCCTGAAGCACGACCTCCCGAAGTAAATCTCGGTCATCCAAATCAAGAGGAAACACGTCACCAGATCTCACACTTCAGGATTTCAGCCCTTCGGAGGATTGTAAGAGCTATTCATTGAAAAGGCCCGAAGCTTGAACTCCCGAAGTAATTGTGAGTTGTTTATCTTCGCAGCTAGAAGCAGGGTCCATCCAAGAGCGGCACGTGGAAAAAAAAGTGGGGCTTTCCTAGATCGTATATCGCGATCAGATCAATGGCTCACTTGTATTCGACATATCAAAATTGCGCTAGGATTAGTGGCTAGGCAGAAGCCCCGGAGTTGCAGATCAAGCGCCACGTATCCTCCTCCAGATCGGACGGTCATGATTTACTTTGGAAATTTAGGCTTAGGGAGCTTATTCTTCCCCATTCTCATTTTCCTCTGAAGTAATTTCTCCCAAAGTCCACAGATTTATGCCGTGTGTCCTCCCCACCCCCACCCCTGAGCTGCTAGCACCAAAGGGACTTGGCACCCGTCAATTCCGACGCATGGCACCCATATGTTAGAGACACATAGAATACATCTAGCGCTGACACCTGGAACTCGTTTCAAGCATTTTTGGATATGTCTTCAGCATATTTTCGAGTGACACATGTCACCCGTCCATCCGCGACGTCAACATAGTGACATCAGGCCGCCCCGTCAGTTGCGGGAGATCATCCTCTGGGAAGTGATATTATTCAAGCATCAGAGTAGCACCCTCCCTAAAGCACAGTTTTAATAGATCCTAAAATTGGTGGGCAGATAAGATTTAGCGATGGCACTAGATTTAGCAGGTGTGCCCAGATCGCAGATCGTGACCCGATCAATGACTATGTTTCATTGTGGGGATGCAACATGCTCAAACAATAAAATTCCTTAGCGGTACCGCAATTGAAACCTTTGTATAGTGGAATAGCTATGTGGCAGTTGGTGGTTAAATGAGGGCTCAAAAGTGGTGTGAATCCAAACCAGCTTTGATGGCCCCACAATCACGTGCTTATATAATGGAAAATCTGAGAGAAGCGTGTTACAGCTCCCTAGGCGTTAAGCCTCATCCCAATATTGATGAGATATCAGTTAATGAAAAAGGAGTCGTAGTTGAAACCTCGATTCACTTCATAATTATAAGGCATGGAGGGTCTAGCCGTGGAGATAGAACTGTCAGCCCGAGGTACCCCTATGGACGGTTTTTCCTGCTGGCCCATGTTGATCTGAGCACACACAGTCTAATAGAAGGATGCACAGACATAAATATTTGAATGGAGTGGCTAGATCACACTCCTGGTAGTTGTGGATTGATCTGAGTATAAATCAATCACTTCAATATTTTGTTAAGGGTCAAATGGTTGAGCAAAGCTCCCTATTTTTTAATATTTGATAATAGAGTTGTTCTTTGTTTTTGTATAATACTTGGGACTTTCGCATTAATAGAAGTCAACTTCTTTCATCTTGTTGTTTAAATTGTGTTGAAACACTCAGACATGGAGGATCCAGTCGAGGGTTGTAGTTGTATTGTAATGTAGGTTTGATTATAATGTTGTTGTGACCCATTCCATTACTTTCCCTTTGTTATCGTATTCCCCCTTATGTTGAAATGATCGTACATGGAGGATACATATGAGTTATTGTAGTCGTATGATAATGTAGGTTTGATTATTATGCTACTGTGACATATTTCAATGTCTAAAACTTGAGTTCGAGAGTGCTCTTGAGCTGAGTTTTTCTTCACCAAGCTGCTTGAAAGTCGGATGCCCATGGAAGACTTGTTCACCTCTGTCACTAAGTCTTTCCTCTTCTCACCTTTAAAATCAAATCATTGACTGAAGTTAATGAGGACCTCATTTCCCTATGCATTTCTAGTCCAGTTTCTATGTTAAATCATTCTTGTACTGAGTTTTGTCCATTTGACCTCCACTCATAAAACCAACATCCACCAAACATTTTGATGGGTACTGGGCTTATCATGTTTCAATATGAGGGTGAATCTCAGTGATAACATTCATGGCCCCATTGTTAGGGAATGAATTGAAGAAATTTCCCTAGGATTTAATGACAAAGAAATTCACATTCCGAAGTTGCATCAGAAATTAGTACCTTGAAGATTGCAACTTGCACCTGGAGACTCCATTGTTTCAGCTGTGGATCCCAAAGGCAGGCACATGAGGTATACTCCACAGCTTCCTCTGGAAGCATCTGAATTTGACCCAGAAAAGATTATCAAAAAGGGAAAGACCTCTCAAGAAGGACTTTCAATTGTTGTACCAGGTGATTCTGGTAATTTACAACCTTCTTCTTTTAAAGCTCCGGTATCTGCATCAAATTCTCCTTTTTTACCATCTGCTGGAGTTTCCAGAAGTTTAAATTTTGTAATTTTCCCTGTTGAATTATCCCCTTATATATCTCATTTGGAAGAAATTTTTGTCACCCCTGTTTCCCCTGATATTGTAAAGTGGTTTAGACTTAGGAGCTTAGAATATCTTCCCACTTTGGGTTTTCCTACTCCTCCTCCTGTCAAATTTACTGTATCTAAAGAGGGGGACACTTCTTTTCCTTTGAACCCCATATTATTCTCCTCCAACACTCAACTTTTTCCCTTCTCCCATAGAAATGTAGCTCCAGTATCACCTGTCCAAACTCCATCTCCCCCTAGTTCTCCTATAGTTCACATCCCAATGGCATGTGCTAATCCTCCTAGAAACATAATGGATTCCATAGTGGCTACTAGATATTCCCCTCTTGTTTTACCTCAGCCTATGAATGCTCTCCCAACTGGAGACTACCTTAAGTACATGTCCAAGTTCATAGGGGAAGAAGACATAACTACAAAAGAACACCTTTCATATTTTTATAGTTATGAAGATAATCAAAACATTGCAAATGAATATGTGTGGATGAGAGTTTTTGTACAGAGCCTTGATGGAGAGGCTAGGAAATGGTTCAGGGACTAAACTCATGGATCTATTGATGGGATTACGGATCTAGATGATTCATTCTTAAGACATTGGGGGGATAAAAAGGAATACCTTTATTATATTACATAATTTGGGTCACTTAAGAGAGGAGAGGGGGAATCTATTTAATACTTCTCAAAGAGATTTAATAAAATGTACAATAAGATTCCCACTTAAATAAATCCGACACAAACTTCTTCTAAGATTACTTATTCCAGCGCTTTTGACCTTGATTTTTGCCTCTTGTTGAGAGAAAGAAGAGCTACCTCTTTAGCTCATATGCAAGATGAAACCCTTGAAGTAGAGTCTAATATATTGGCAGCTGACAAGCTTAGGAGTAAATATGATAGAGACATAAGGAGAGGTAGGTCTGAAGCTTGAACCTCTGATTCCTCTGTTTCCCACCCTCAAGTGGATGAGTTGACAAAACTGGTAAAATCACTTTCTGCAGAAATGGAGAAATTGAAATTTGAAGGAAGGAAGAGCTATAGGAACCCCCATAATGTTTATAATAGGGGTAACTTCATAAGACCTAATAATTCCCCTCAGATCATCTGAAGAGATAAAATAAATAGGGATAGGGATGATCAAAAAATCCAGGCCCCTCTCCAAAATAACCTTGTTACTGATGAAGAAGGGGAGGAAGAATATGTAGATCCTGAAATCCATTGTCTTGGTGACACCTATTCATCTCCTCATTTAACCCAATATGCATATGAAGAGACTCTCATGGGCATCCAACTAAATGAGTTTAGCAAAGGGAAAAGGACCAGTGGCAATTCAAATAGATACAACCTACAGACGAAGAAGAAAGAGGGAGAGCCTGACATTCATGATCAGCCTACTAGAACAATGAGTCCTGCTAAGGATATGACAAATAGAAGCAAAGAAAAAGAGGCACAAAACCCCCAACCAGTGGTTAAGAATCCTATCCCAGAAGTGAAGGAGATTCAGAAACCTCCCTCCTCTTTTAGCTTTGAGAATGAGATTCAAAATATTAAAATTCGTGTACCTTTTTTAGAGTTAGTCAAGAATGAGGAATTCAAAAGGTACCTTTACAAAATGTTGCATCCTGAACCTTCATCTCATCCCACAGACTCAATCACCCTCCGAGATGAAAAACCAGTTGTCATATTAGGACGTTTGGTAGAGGATAGGGATGATTCCTCCCCTCCTTTCTTTACATCATTGAACATTCATGATAAAGTGTTGCACAACTACTTGATGGTTTCAGTGGAATCTCACAATCTCATGCCTAAAAATTTCATGGATGAGCTTGGATTGGAGGTTAAGAAAACCTACCATGAGCTGTACTCATTCGATCCCAGGAAGGTGAAGTGCCTTGAGGTTATTAAAGACCTGGTTGTTTCCTTGTTCCAATTTCCCATGAAGAGTGTGGTCATGGATATTGTGGTGGCTGATGTTCCCCCTAACTTTCAGATTCTCTTGTCTAGATATTGGATAAAAATACTAGGGGGAACTTTGCATATGGATATTTCCTATGCCACCATTCCTGTGTTTGGGGGAGAACATAGAAGGCTTTATAGGGAAGCACAACTTTATTACATTATCAATGATGAAGCCAATCTGACCAACCACCCCATTTTTGCAATAGACACTGATTTAGGAACCAGTATGTTACAGCTCATTGATGCTCCCCAAACACCTATTGAAATCAGAAAGAGGACCATCACCTCTTGTTAAGACTCTCCTCCCAATACCTTTGTTTGGAAAAAAAAATTTGATGGAGCCTCTTCTCGGGAAAGTGTTGGAGTTGGGGTAGTGCTCATTTCCCCTACACAAGAGACCATATCTCTGTCTTACAATCTTGAATTTGAAACAAAAACCAATGTGGCAGAATATGAGGCTCTTGTCTTGTGCTTGAGAGCTGCCAAAGACATGAAAATTGAAGAACTAGCAATATTTGGAGATGTTGAGTTGATTGTTCATCATGTCAGAAATCTTTATCAGGTTAATCACCCCAAGTTAAGGGACTACATAAATGAAGTCTGGGATATGATTGACAGTTTATTCTTGAATTTTAATATCTCATTTGTTCCAAGAGAGGAGAACACTATGGCATATTCATTGGTTGTCTCAGCAAGTATTTTCAAGGTCCCTTTTTCCCCAAAAATCAAGTATGAGGTGGAAGTAAAGTATAGACCCTCTATTCCTGAGAATGTCAAACATTGGAAGGTCTTTGAGGATGATATTGAGATAAAAAGGTTTCTTGAGACTGTGGATGAATTTTATGATTTTCATATTGATCAGGGTCAGGATTCTAAAGAAATCCCTCATACTGACGTTTTTCTGAATAAAATTGTTGACCATCATATTTTTCAGTTGCCTAGTAACCATATTCGAAACGGACTAGTCCCTTTGGAGAGATTGTTTGACAGAAATGATGTTGTTGTAAAGGTTAAAGGTTCGACTGAAAATCTTGATGTGTTTGAATGCAATTTGGGAATAGAGGAAGACCCAAAATATGTCAAATTTTCTGGCAGTTTGTGAAAGGAGCAAAGGGCTGAGTATGTCAAGCTTTTGAAGAAGTTCACTGATGTGTTTTTTTGGAAATATGAAGATTTGAGAACATATGAAACCAACATCATTGAGCATAAGATCCCTTTGAAATAAGAGGCCAAACATTTCAGATAGAAACTTAGACAGATAAATCCCATGTTGCTTCCTATTATGGAAAAAGAAGTGAAAAAATTGTTGGATGCCTAGATCATCATTCCTTTAAGATATTCAGAATGGGTGTCTAACTTGGTTCCTATGAGGAAGAAAAATGGGGAAATTAGATTGTGTGTTGATTTCATAAATTTGAACAGGAGTTCCAAAAAGGATAACTACCCCTTGACAAAGATGGAGCACATTTTGTAGAAAGTGATTGGTTCATCCAGGATGTCTATGATTGATGGCTTCTCTGGCTAGAATCAGATCTTTGTCCTGCCTGAAGATAGAGAGAAGACAAGTTTCAATACTCCTTGGGGCACATTCATGTATGCTAAAATTCCCTTTGGAATGATGAATGTAGGAGAAACCTTCCAACGAGCCATGGACATTTCCTTCATTGGGGAAAGGAAAAATTTGTAGTTATCTATCTGGATGATATTACGTTATTCTCAATGTATGATAAAGAGCATTGTCATCATCTGGAGAAGGTTTTATTGAAGTGTAGAAGGTTTGGTCTCTCCTTCAATCCTAATAAATCCTTGGTTTCTATGGAAGAGGGTAAATTATTGGGGCATATTGTGTCATCAGAAGGAGTAAGAATTGATCCAAGAAGAGTAGAGGCCATCCAGGCCTTATATTTTCCCAGATCTAAGAAAGAGGTTCAATATTTCTTGGGTAAATTCAACTTTCTAAGGAAGGTCATTTCAAATTTCGTTGAGTTGGTTAAGCACATTACAACCATGATTATAAAGGGGGACGAAGTGAAATGGGTTGTTGAGTCCATAAATTCTTTCGACCAAATCAAGAGGGATTTGACTGGAGCACTTGTGCTCATCAACCCTGACTATTTTAAGTAATTTATGATATTTTATTTTGCCTCATATGATACATTGGTTGTTGTTTTTCTATAGAGAAATACAAAGGGGTTAGAGCATCCTATTTCCTTTTTTAGTAGAGCATTGAGGGATGCGGAAATGACATATGATATTATGGAGAAGTAGGCTTATGCTTTGGTCAAAGACCTCAAGGCTTTCAGAGTATATGTTCTGCATTCAAAGATTGTTGCATATGTCCATTAATCCCGAGTAAAGGAGATATTGCTCCATCTTGACATAGATGGGAAGAGAAGAAAATGGATTGCTAAAATTATGGAATTTGACCTTGAAATAAAGCTAACTAAATTGGTGAAAGGCCATGGTTTTTCCAGGTTTCTGGCCGAATCAAACTGCGAGTTTTGGGGGGTTAATTTCATGAACATTAAATCAAAAAATTTACAAGATAAGATTTATGACAAAGTATCTCATGTCAGCCTCAACCTGATAAGATGGACCTGGTATAAAGACATCATATATTTTCTGCAGAGGTTGAGGCCTCCTGATGGTATGGACAAGAACAAGGTAAGAGCTTTGAAACTCAAAGCAGTTGAATATTGTCTCATTGATCAGGTGTCGTACTGGAAGGATCCCCTTGGAGTCCTTTTGAGATGTCTGGATCCACAAGAGGCCCAAAAGGCTATAACTGATTTCTATGACAGATTATGTGGGGGCCATCATTTTTGGAGGACCACAACATATAAGATCCTCAGAGCTGGGTATTTCTGGCTTAGCCTTTTTAATGATGTTTGTGTAAAAATTAGAGCTTGTGTCAAATGCCAAAAGTTTTCTGGAAAGAAGCATCTCAAATCTTTGCCTTTGAAACCTGTGGTGGTTTCTGGACCTTTTTAGCAGTGGGCTCTTGACTTCATTGGAGAAATCCATCCAACCTCAAGTGGTCATCACATGTGGATTTTGACTGCCACTGATTATTTCACCAAATGGATAGAATCCATCCCAACAAGGAATTCCTTCCACAAGGTAATCATTAGCTTCCTTGACGATAGCATGTCCAGATTTGGTTGTCCAAGCACGATTGTTATTGACAATGTTGCCTCCTTCAAAGATGAACCATTAATCAATTTTTGTAAGAAGTATGGGATTACATTAATCCATTATACTCCCTACTACCCCCAAGGAAATGGTTTAGCAGAGTCCTCTAACAAGATCCTCATAAAGATCATCAAGAAATTGTTAGAAGAAAATAATAAAGCATGGAACTCAGAGCTGAAATTTACATTATGGGCCGACAGGATTACAACCAAAAGGTCAATGGGCATTTCCCCTTTTCATCTTGTGTATTGGGTTGAGGAAACTTTTCCTACTCAACTCTCCTTTCCTATGGAAAAGTTCCTCCAGGACTACTAAGGATAACCCAATGATATGGTCAGGAGGATACTGCAACTAGTAGAAGTATAGTAGACTAGGGAGCAACTGCTTGATAAAGCGTAGGATCATCAGCAGCAAATAAAACGACCTTTGAAAAGAGTGCAAGAAAGAAATATTTCCAGCTGGGGGATCTGGTGCTCAAGTGGGATGCCCCCAAGAAATAAAAATGAAAACATGGTAAATTCGAAGCCTTATGGATTGGTCCTTTCAAGATTTCTGAGGTATTTTAACTTATAAATTGCAGAACTTGGAGGATTCCAAAAGTTTTTGTTAAGAGCCAAATATCAATATAGCATAGAAAATCCTTATAAAAAGTACTCAACGCCTTGAAAAAGAGATAATTTCAGATAATAAGCCTCTTCGAGGGGGAAACCTCCTTTTACCCCACTTAAATGTTCAAGTACAAGATGATTCAAAATGAAAATGTCTCCTTGGTATATACAGGAGACTA
>SNQJ01S0003166.1:218001-249640 GCA_010110895.2 Picea sitchensis
GAAAATGTCTCCTTGGTATATATAGGAGACTAGGAGGTATAATTACAACTAATGGCCTAAAGCCGACATAAATAAAATAACATTACTAATATAATATGCCCCAATTAAGGGGTAATGAGCCAATATTAGGGCTTAACAGTTTTGGTGGCCCTGTCAATGGGAATTTTTTGAAAAAGTATTTTGTTTAAGTTGTGATCGGCTTTCCACCATTGTAATTACCACTTCCTTTTTGTTTCTATTTGAATAATAGACTCCATGACCCAAAATATAAGGCACTAAAACTATGCATTCTTGGCAGCTCACAAGGAGCACGTCATCCCCTGTGGAGCCAATGTTATCACATAAAGTTTCCATAGGTCATATGCATTTATTGTTAAAATCTAGATCTGCAACTCTGTCGAGGTCTCTCTCTCCTTTTTCATTCCTTCCTATAAATTTCTATCTTCTAGTTGATAAAGTCAGGTTGGTTGAGTATGTTGTTTTTGAAGAAAAAACTATGAGCAGAATGTAGCATTCGGAGAAATCCTTTTCGGGTTCGATATGCTAACAGGCGAGCATATTCAATTTTCAGCCGTAGGATATGAGTGAGAGAAAGACCAGTCGTCATATCAACAATATTAAGTCACGACTGTCAGATCTCATCAGAGAGAAATCGACGGTGGGAAGTCATTGCGGGGATCAGGATGCAAATTAAAGTTTCCACAAGTTGTGAGCCCACAATCGCTCACAATCGTTGATCTTAATAGATCAACATATCAACGGTGCATATCGATCCCGCTATGAACGATCATATTCACATTGAGGGGATCATAAAGGAATAAAGTATCCGCTAGTTGTGAGTCTGCAATCACTCGTGGCCATTGATCTTTCAGCAGGGGACACATGTCAGGCGATCTAGTACTATAGGAGAAAGCAAGTAGAAGTTGAGTAAGTAAATGACTCCCAAAGGCCCAAAGCCTGAACTCCCAAAGTAAATCTTGGTCGTCCAAATCAAGAGGAGATGCGTCACCAGGTCTCACACTTCGGGAATTTGACACTTCGGAGGATTGCGTGAACAAGCAGAAGAAAAGGCCTAAAGCCTGAACTCCCGAAGTAAATCTTAGTTGTCCAAATCAAGAGGATACGCATCACCAGATCTCACACTTTGGAAATTCGGCCCTTCAGAGGATTGAGTGAACAAGCAAAAGAAAAGGCCCAAAACTTGAACTCCCAAAGTAAATCTCGACCATCCAAATCAAGAGGAAACGCATCACCAAATATCACACTTCAGGAATTCAGCACTTCAGAGGATTGTAAGATCTATGCAATGAAAAGGCCCAAAGCCTAAACTCCCGAAGTAATTGTGAGTTGTTGATATTCGTAGCAGGAAGCGGGGTCCATCCAAGAGTGGCACGCGGAAACAAAAGTGGGGCTTTCCCAGATCATAGATCGTAATCAGATCAACGGTTCGCTTGTATTAAGCATGTCAAATTTGCATGAGGATTAGTGGCTAGGAGGCTTGAAGTTCTTGAGGATCCAAAGCGTATCGTGCTCCTCCGGTCGGACCGGTCATAATTTGCTTTGGGACTTGAACTTGGGAGTTTCTGCTTCCCCATTCTCATTTTCCTCCGAAGTAATTTCTCTGGAAGTCCACAGATATATGCCGCATGTCTTACCCCTCCCTCGAACTCCAAGCGTCAAATACACTTGGGACCCCCCCCCCCCCCCCTCCCTCGAACTCCAAGCGTCAAATACACTTGGGACCCACTAGTTCTGACGCATGGTGCCCATTTGTTAGAGACATGTGGAATCCATCAAGCGCTGACACATGGCACTCATTTCAAGCATTTTTGGACATGTCTTCAGCCTATTTTTGAGTGACACATGTCACCTCTCCATCTGCGACATGTCATCATAGTGATGTCAAGCCACCTCGTCAGCTATGGGAGATCATCCTTCGGGAAGTTATCTTATTCAAGCGCGAGAGTAGTGCCCTTCCTAAAGCACAGTTTTATTAGATCCTAAAATTGGTGGGTGGATAAGCTTTAGTAGTGGCGCTAGTTTTAGCAGGTGCGCCCAGATTGCAGATCGCGACCCGATCAATGACCATGTTTCATTGCAGGGATGCAACATGCTCGAACGATAAAATTCTCGAGCGGTCCCACAGTTGAAACCATGGTATAGTGGAAGAGCTACGTGTCAGTTGGTGGTGAAATGCGGGCTCAAAAGAGGTGTGAATCCAAACCGCCTTTGATGGCCCTGCAATCACGTGCTTATATAATGACAAATCCGAGAGCAATGCATGGTAGCTCCCTAGGCGTTAAGCCTCATCCCGATCCCTATGAGAGATCATTTAATGAAAAAAGAGTGGTAGTTGAAACCTTGACTCACTCCATAATTAGAAGGCATGGAGGGTCTGACCATGGAGATAGAACTGTCATCCTGAGGTACCCCTATGGACATTTTTTCATGTAGGCCCATGTTGATATGAGCATGTACAGTCTGAAAAAAGGATGCACAAACGTAAATCTCTGAATGGAGTGGCCAGATCGCACTCCTGGTAGTTGTGGACTAATCTAAGTATAAATTGATTAGTTTAATATTTTGTTAAGGATCAAGGGGTTGAGCACAACTCCCTATTTTGTAAGATTTGATAACAGAGTTGTTCTTTGGTTTTGTATGATACTTGGGACTTTCTCATTAATAGAATTCAACTTCTTTCATCTCTTTGTTTAAACTGTGCTGAAACACTCAGGCATGGAGGATCTAGTCGAGGGTTGTAGTTGTATTGTATTGTAGGTTTGATTATAATGTTGTTGCGACCCGTTCCAGTACTTTCCCTTTGTTATCTTATTTCCCCTTATGTTGAAATGCTCGTGCATGGAGGATTCAAATGAGTTTTTGTAGTCATATGATAAAATAGTTTTGATTATTATGCTACTGTGACATATTTCAGTGTCTGAAACTTGAGTTCAAGAGTGCTCTTGAATTGAGTTTTTCTTCACCAAGCTGCTTGAAAGTTGAATGCCCACAGTAGACTTGTTCACCTCTCTCACTAAGTCTTCCCTCTGCTCACCTTTAAGCTCAAATCACTGACTGAATTTTATGAGGGCCTCATTTCCCTATGCATTTCTAGTCCAGTTTCTGTGTTAAATCATTCTTGTACTGAGTTTTGTCCATTTGACCTCCACTCATAAAACCAACATCCACCAAACATTTTGATGGGTACTGGGCTTATCCACTTTCAATCTGAGGGTGACTCTCAGTGCTAACAGGGTCCATAAAAATGAGGCTTTATCTTCTATGCACCACTCTTCTTCAATGATGACTGTATATAAGGTTGCAACCTGAGAAAGGTTAGATATTCGACCTCAAATTTGCGTTCTACCATATTCCTACATGCATATATCTTCTGATGATTCTGAGTGGCCTGCAAATTCTCCTTCATGATTCTCAAGATGTCTTGACTTTCCTACAACTAGGATTTGGCCTTGGGATCTAAACTCTCCCCAAATGCCAAATCCACAAAATATGGAGCATCATATCCACATAATACCCTAAATGGTCTCATCCCAATGGAAATATGATGAGTGGTGTTGTAGCAGTTCTCCCCTAGATGAAACCACTTTAACCATGCCCGGTTTTTCCATGACACATAGTTCCTCAGGTAACCCTCATTCCATTTGTTCATTATCTTGGGCTGCCCATTTTTTCACTATATTGGCCTTTCCGTCTATTTGGGGGTGATAGCTAGTACTAGGTGTCAACTTTGTCCCAGACATCCTGAACATATCCTACCAAAACGCATTGAGAAACCTATTATCTTGGTCACTAACTATGTTCCTTGGGAGACCATAAAGCCTGAAAACCTCCCTAAAGAATAGATTTGATACCTAAGATGTGTTGTATTCTATAGGAATAGGAAATAAGTGTGCATATTTGGTCAATCTATCCACTACCACATATATATGGTCCTTTCCTTGCACCTTTGGAAATCCTGTGATGAAGTCCATGGAAACTCTATCCCACTTCCACTACGGAATTGACAATGTTTGAAGTATTATTTTCGGAAGTGTAAATTCTAACTTGTTCTACTGGCAAATAATACACTCCCTCACATGACGAAGTACATCCCCCTTGAGGCCCTTCCATGAGAATCTCTCCCTTACCTTCTTGTATGTCTTTAGATACCTCTAGTGCCCTGTAAGTGGTTCATCATGTGATCCCATCAAAATATTATCCTTGAGTGTGGAATCAAGGACAAGATAGATCTGGTCCTTGTAGTAGATGATGTCATCCACTACCATATATGTTTCATCCTAAATACTTCCCTCCATCAACTTACAATTGAAGGTATTCTTGGAGTATTCCACCAAGAGAATGAACTTCCAGTCTATTGAGATCTTTGTCATGGAGAAAGCTAAAGGTGTCCTGGATAAGGCATGAAAAACTATATTCTTCTTCCCATTTACATACTCATTGTCAAAATAATATGCCTAAAACTTACTCACCCATTTCTAATGCCTCTCATTTAGGTCTCTCTTCTCCAAGAAATATCTCAAGCTATTGTGGTTAGTCCTCAACACAAAGTGTTCTCCTACTAAGTATTGTCTAAACTTAGCCAATGCATGCATGATGGCCAACAACGCCTTATCATATATTGGGTATATCTTCTTAGGATCCCTCAACTTTCATCTCTCGAAATCTATCAGATCTCGGTTCTGCATCAGCATTGCTCCTATCCCCTCACCTGATGCATCACACTCCAAGACAAAAGGTTACATGAAATATCGGAGTGATAATACTATACAAGTGCTCATCATCCTCTTCATTCTGTCGAATGCTACTTGTGTGTCCTTTGACCATCGGAAAACCCCCTTCTTGGTGATTTTTTTCAATGGTGCAACCAATTGTGAAAATCCTTTCACAAAATGCTTGTAATAGCTACATATCTCAAAGAAGCATCGAATATCTATGAGTGACCCGGGGGTGGGCTAGTCTAATATTGTCTGGATATTTTCTTGATTCACCTTCACTCCCTTAACACCAATCACACGCCCCAGATAATGGTTCTCTATCAACCCAAACTTGCATTTTTCCTCGAAAAAAAGCGACCGCTCCTCCATAATGGTGAGAATATCGTACACATGCTTCAGATATTCCTCCCATGTCCTTATGTAAATTAGAAGATATTAAAATAACATTGTTGGCACAGGGTCATACCTAGGGTTCAATGCTTCAACAACACACCAACAAAACCCTAACTATCGTCCCTTTCGACAACACCTGGGAAGCAGATGAAGTCTCACCCGAGGTAGAGGCAAGGGTGGTTGAAGGACTCCAGTGTCTACAACCTTAGCTAGGACATAGATATGTGATTACAGTACTATAACAAATCACTTAGCAACTATCCTTCATTAGTATCTAGCCTATACTTACTTTGTAGACAAAACCCTAGTTACAGAGTAGCACAATATTCAACTAGATCTAACACATTTAAGCACCTAACATGGAGGGATAGATCATATCTAACATTCATTCATATCACTAAGCACTAAGCTATCATATCATGTCCATATAAGCATACATTACTATAATAAGCATTAACCATATGAACAATAAAATAATCACAATGCACAAAGCAACCATAACACATGATATGCATGGTTCACACCCAGCCTGGGGCTACGTCCACGAACTCTTCTTCTCTTTATTATCTTCATTCAATTGTCTACATGCACAGAGCCACAAAATCCTACTCCAGATAGGAAATGATATCTATTCGCACTCAGCCAGATCCTCCTTCCTCTAGCTAGGTTACAACACAAAACCTTTACACTATCTCTTACAGTCACTTTCACTTAGCCTTGCAAGCTTCACACTGTATGCACAAAGCATGTACACTATCACTTGCACTTAGCACATCATCACAGAGATGTCTATATCATCCCCTTCTTACATCACATAGACATCTATTTATACATTACAAAATGGGCCTAAACATGGGTAAACCCATGGGCCAACATCCCCATACCCGTTACATAAGCCCAAAACCAAAAAATCCCTAAAAAGGAGCCAAGATCCCGCGATCTCCACTTCTACTTGCTCTCCTCCTTTGATATCCTATCGAAGTCCCAAAATAGGTCAAAACTGACTAAGGATCCTCAAAACTTGGTCAAGGGCCAACAGGCCCCCAACACTCACCTATAACTCATCCCGAGTCACTCTGCTTTGGTTAATTTTGCCTCAAAAGCCTCAAGCTTGGCTCGAGCTTCTTCGACCTGTTTTTGCACCAAGGCCTCCTACTAGGTGAACTCCAGAAGAAATGCCTCGTTCATAGGTCCTTCCAAGTGTTTCTCAACTATAGTGACTACTTTCTCTAGTTCTACTCCTCATCCTTCAATCTCCTCAAACAATTGACAATATTCATCTTGGACTGGCTAGAGCCTCTAAGTCACTTCCATGACTTTCCTCTGTATGGCATGGAATTGTTGTTGAACAGTGCATTGTTCCTGGGATCTTTTCATTCTTTCAACTACAGACAAGAGCTTCAACTGTGCTTGTACAGTTGTTACTTTCTTCTTCACCTCCTAGAGTTTGGACTCCAGTGTCTTTAGTTCGAGATCCTCAGTAAGTCGTTCATAAGTCTATGCACTACGATCACTGAGATGTTTACATTCCATGGTGAAGGTCTTGATTCTCTCAACTACGCTCCGAGAAGTTGCTTCTCTTTGATCCCATACGTCCTGCATATTGTCTGGCACTAATTGTAGCTCTAGATAATTTATTCTCTGTTGAAGCTACTGAATGGCTTCAGCGAGCTTCGCTACTTGGTGCTCTACTCGGTCTTCTTCCTTTTTTTCTAATCCCGTCACACAGCGGAGTGATATGTTGACTGCTTCTTTTACTCCAACCTGCTCGGTGAGCAGTTGTTCCTTCTCTCGTTGGATTTGTGATTTCTCTTCTTCGAATTTTGACTTGAGGGAAGCCTTCTCCTGCTGCGTGATCCTGTGTTGCTCTATCACTACTTCTTGTGCTTGATTCAGGGCCATCGTGGCATGTTCCTCTTCTTATTGGGCACGACGAAGGTGAGCTTCAGTGTCATTGGCTATTATACGAAGTTGGGTAGACTCATCTCCCAAGTCTGTTTCTTTTGATGGCGGGGGCGCAGTGGACACTGTGCGGCTAGAGTGAAGGGCTTGTTGAACTCCTCTCAGCTCTATCTCAATTCTATCATACATGGATTCTTGTTTAGATTTGTTGTTCTGCAAAATGTTCTACAAGGCATATGATACGGTTGTGAGGATGAAGTCAAATTCATCGAGCGTGAGTACAGTTTATAGCTTAGTCTTACTATCTTTGGACTTCTTCCGGGAAGTAGGTTTTATGGGGGAAAACTTCCTTTTCTTGGAGGGATCAACCTCATAAATAGAATCCCTATGCGGTGTTACTTCGCCTTGCTTCTATTGATATTATTTTCCATTGGTCTCTTCTTTATCTACTTCATCATCACCTCCTCTTCCCGGTGATTCTGAGGCACTGCTCAGCTACTGGACCTCTTCGGTCTTCTTCCTTCTGCTAGTTCTAGGTGTATCATGTGCTTTGAGAGTGGCCTTCGATCTTCTGATTTTTTCAGGGTCGGATAGTTCTGCGGGGTCAGTATGGATAAGGAGATCTGCAGGCTAGTCCTTGGTTATCTCTTCTAGGTCTTCCTCTATGAGCTTATATTATGACTGAAGTTCTTCTTTACTCTCGTCTGCACGCCCAGTGATATAAGTAAAATGTCGATCTGTGAGAAACTTCATAAGGGGCCTGAACCGATGTAGGGTGTTTGGCGTCATACGAGGGACAACCTCAATGGACCACTTTAACTGCAGATAGTAGGTATGGAATACTACATTTGACTGCCACTATCTTCCCATATCGCTCGAATTCTAGAGTGTGGTGAAATTCGCAGCGAGAGGCTCAAACGGATCAATGTCAACAAAGGTCACACCTTCTGGAATATCCCGAGCTATAAATGCTATGAGCATCAAGAGCCATCTAAAGTGGAACTTGTAGACCTGATCCTGAGCTTCACGGAAATCCAATTCTAACTCATTGACTAAGTACTTTGCCCAATTTATCTCTAGTCCTTCTACGCATTTTCCAGCGAGGTCAACAACGAACCCTGTGGCCTATGTAGGTTTGTTCTTTCTCATTATCTTCCCTGCGATCAGCCGGCGGGCTAGGCGCACTGCACCATTCTGGAAGGAGGCTACCTTGTAACCTTGCGTCCCCTTTTCTTCATCGCCATAGGTATCCTTAATCCTCTGTACCAAGGCACGATATGCATCCTTCCCTAGGTAGAAGTCTTGTGGGTTTGGTCCCTGCATGCTCAATCCAGTGATCCTATGGATCAACTTTGGGTCAACAATGATGCGTTTGTCTAGCCACAGATAACCACCATGGTATCACGACACCAGGATATTAACGCACGCGTTAACTTCCCAGTGCCTTCCAAAATGCAGTATCTTCATTACGTTCAGGACAGTGGACTGCGTGAGGTTCATAGTCCATGGTTGGGGGATTATCCTCAAGTTCTTCCCCTTCGTCCTAGTCAAGTACCTGTGAGGGGTGAGCATGTTTTGGTTCTTGCGATCCCCTAGGTTGAAGTCTCTAAATTTTAATGTCACGATCCTGTCTAAATGGGTTCGAACTGCATGTATCCCCTTTGGGAGGTACGCATTAACCAGGGTGTAATTGAAGTCCCTTGGGACACTATCACAACTCACCATGTCGGTTAGGGGCGGGATGTAGTCAAGCATGATAGACGGAATCAACTTCGCATTCGCCAAGTTATATCGATGATTGGTTCTTTTCTCGGCTGCAGATCAGGATGGTTCAGATCCACGAGCAGTCGACGGAGAGGCTTGCACTCCTCTCGTCGATGAAGCTTGAATCCCTTCGGACATTACTTTTTCAACCATTAGATCGATTAAGAATTCTTATACGAACTTTTCAACTATGTTGAGTTCGTCCGACATACATGCTCGATATCAAATAATCAAGTCAATGAACAATCGTTCAATATAAGAAAACAGGTGGCGGAGTCTTAGTAAACATAACACAGAAACAATGAGTTCTCTCGTTGGTGTGGATACATTTGCAAAACTATTCTCAGTGCAACAGTCAATGGAATAAGTAGACAGTGGTGTAACAGATCTCTCCAATGGGTGAGAAGCCTTCATCAATGCAGTTATGTCCATTACGACGCGGTCCCAACGTTCCGATGGCGAGATTTTTGGCCATAATTGTTGTTCTAAGCATTCGTGGCATCAATCGAATGGTCATAATGCTTCCAAATTTCATATCTCTCTACCATGGTGAAGTGCCACTTGGCGTTATTCTGATATCCTGACGAAGTTCCAGTTTTGAAAACCTACCTTCTGTGAAGTCTCCTCTGGAACCTCCTGCAACTTTTCTAGCTTTGCTCTCTTCTTACTGAGATTTCTAGCTTTCTTCCTTGTGATCTGCATCTTGGTATTCCTCTTTCCATTCTGATTCTTATTCGTACTGAACATAGTAACTTCGCGCTGATGATATACTGTCATAGGGTTCAAGGGAAATACTTATTTTTTGTCTAGGGTAGGTGCTCCACTTTCCTGTATGGATAGGTTCTTCAAGTCTTCCTGCATTGTTTCAGCTTCGACAACCTGGTCTTTGGTCCTAATTTTCTTTGACTTGTCCTCATGTTCTTCTATCAAGAACGTTATTCTCCTAGTCATGAAATCTTTTAATTCTTGATTTTTTTGTTCTAGAGCCTCTTCTTCTTTTCTCTGTATTTGATCTCTCTCAATTCATGGTTTTCCCAATAACATAGCAAATGGAGCATTGTCCTCAACTAATTTAACAACCTCAAATTCTTCCTCTGTCGAAGTTCCATGAGCACGCATAGAGGTCTGAGTAAGTCTTTCACATAGGGTTATCAATTTTCCTCTAAAGAATCCTATTCCTACCAATGAAGGAACCGTAGCAGGCCTTCCCAAAATCTCCCAAGTATTTTCTTTCATGACATTCACCTATGTTTCCTCATCCATAAAATAGTCTATGTCGAAGTCTCCTATTCTTGCTTCTATAATTTCTTTTTCTTTGAAGATCTCTGATAAGTTGATATTTTTGTGGTCATTCAGGGTTTCTTTCATTCATAGTAATACAGTCTCTGATTCTTTCTGGGGTTCTACCATGATCTTGGTTTCATGGCCTTCCTCGGGGTTTTCTTGTCTCATATTCATTCTTTCAACCTTATCAATCATTCTAGGGAAATCCAAAACTTCATGATCCATAGCTTTACAACAAAGACAACTAGGTCTTTTATCAGGGCAATCCTTAGCAAGATGGTCTAGTCTTCTGCAAATGTAACAAAGATTTAATCCTCTCTTTCTCTTAAATGATCCCCAACTTTTTTTTTACTGCGCACTAGGGTCACAGTAATTAACTTGCAAGTAATTCTTCCTAGGATCCTGCATCCATTTCTTAGTCCAAACATTCTTTCTATGCATAGGAATAACATATATTTCATCAAATCAACTCATGTCAAATATTCTTTGTTCTAACTGCACCCTAGCTTTCAGACTAGGACAAAATTTATCAAATATACCTAGATCCATACTTTCGAAATAAAAATTTCTTCTTATATTACCTTTCTCAGAGCACAAAGCTTTCAAATCTTAAAAAATTTCATTGTTATTACCTCTTTCAAAGCGTTTATATCTGACCTCTCTTCTTCAAATATGCTTCCTTTCTTAGCACAGAGATTCAAAAGTCAAGCAACAGATCTATGCACAAATATTTCTTTCTTTTCCTTAGTTCCCAACAATCACAGTTTTAGGTCCCAACAATGAAACCATTTGTTGGCATAGGGGTAGACCCATGGTTCAACGCTTCAACAATGCACCAAAAAAACCCTAACTACCGACCCTTTTGGCAACACCTGGGAAGAAGATGAAGTCTCTCCTGAGGTAGAGGCAGGGGTGGTTGTAGGACTCTGGTGTCTGCAACCTTAGTTGGGACACATATCTGTGATTGCAATACACTAACAAAGCACTTAGAAACTATCCTTCATTAGTATCTAGCATGTACTTACTTCGCAAACAAAACCCTAATTACAGAGCAACGCAGTATTCAACTAGATCTAACACATTTAAGCACCTAGCATGGAGGGATAGATCAGATCTAACATTCCTTCATATCAATAAGCACTAAGTTATTATATCATGTCCATCTAAGCACACATTACTATACTAAGAATTAACCATATGAACAATAAAATAATCACAATGCACAAAGCAACCATAACACAGGATATACGTGGTTCACCCCCAGCCTGGGGCTACGTCCACCAACTCTTCTTCTCTTTATTATCTTCAGTCAAACATCTACATGCACAGAACCACAAAATCCTACTCTGCATAGGACAGGAGATCTGTGTGCACTCAGCCAGATCCTCCTTCCTTGAGCTAGGTTACAAAACAAAACCTTTACACTATCTCTTACAGTCACTTGCACTTAGCCTTGTAATCTTCACACAGTATGCACAAAGCATGTAAACTATCACTTTCACTTAACACATCATCACACAGATGTCTATATAGGCCCCTTGTTACATCGCCTAGACATCTATTTATACATTACAAAATGGGTAAACCCATGATCCAACATCCCCATACCCGTTACATAAGCCCAAAACCCAATAATCCCTAAAAAGGGGACTAGATCCCGCAATCTCGCTTCAACTTGCGCTCCACCTTCTACAGCCTGTCGAAGTCCCAAAATAGGTCAAATCTGACCAAGTATCCTCAAAACTTGGTCAAGAGACAACAAACACCAATAAGAATTTATTCAATTATTTATTGAACATATGGTTCGTGCACAACTAAAAGGTATTTGGTGCATTAGTAAACTCGAAGGGCATGACTAAAAACTCATAGTGCCCATAGTGACACTTGAATGTTGTTTTATGGATATCCTTCTCTCTAACCCAAATCTGGTGGTATATTGATCATAGATCAACATTTGAGAAGTACATTTCTTCGATCAGATCATCAATCCTTGGTATTGGGTATTGATTTTTGATGGTCTTCTTGTTTAGTTTCGTGTAATCTATGCACATCCTCATAGTTCGATATTTCTTCTTCACAAGTACAATTGACGAAGAGAAAGGACTAGATCTAGGCCCAATATGTCCCATATCTAACAAATCATTTATGACCTTCTCTATTTCATCCTTAAATCTCTTTATATGCTTGTAGGGGGTGGTGATCATGGGTTTCAACCCCTCTTCTAGTTCAATGACATGCTCAAATCCTCCATCAGGTGGTATCCCTGCTGGAAATGATTCAAATACTCTCTCATGCTTTCCAAGCAATTCCTGGATATCCCCAAGATAATGTTTTCATTACTATGATCGATTATCCATGGTGATCAAGCACTCTATTGTACAAGCCACGTCCCTATGTCTAAAAAGGGCCTCCATGCACTGGTTAGACATGATCTAGGGGGCACCTATCGACATACCTCTCAAGATGAATCGTTTTCCACCCTTGTCCTGTAACTCCATCCGCATGTCCCAATAATTCATGTGGATATTTCCCAATGAGTACAACCAATAAACTGCTAGCACCACATGAGTATCTTCTAAATCCACAACGTAAAATTCATCGGTCAACGTATAGTTACACAATGTTACTTCCAGTCCTCTGATACTATGAGTACACCTCATGTTGTACCCATCTACTACTACCACATTAAATCCCTCAAAATCCTTCGTAGGGATTTTTCTTTTGGTGACAAGTGCAGCATCAATGAAGTTGTCGGTGGATCCACCATCAACCAAAGTTCTAACCCTCTTCCCCTACACAATTCCTTTGACCCTGAAGGTGTAATATTTAGGGACTCTTGAAAGTGTGGAAATGATCACTCCCTTGGATATATTCTGCAATGGTGTCTGTTCTATATCTTGTGACGATTCACCACTATTGTAATGTACCTCTAAATTGACATAATATTTTTTTTTTCTTTGGTACATTAATCTCCAATTTTTCATTAACAAAATTGTAGACCAAGATATTAAATTTTACCCTGATTATAGAATGGCATTCTATTTGTTATATGAGGACAATACCATGTTAAACCATAACATCATACTTTATATGATGGGTTGTCAAAGCTTACAATACCTTTTCCACACATATTTTTCTTTTATAAATCTTAATAATACTTATACCTATATTCACCTGCATTCGATGTTTATTAGGATTCGAATCCTAGTCTTCTTAAAACAAAAGGATTCTTCATGTTGCATGCAAGTTTATATCGTTTCCCTGTCATAATAGCATATCCAACATACTATGTAAATGTTGAGGGTTACAACCTTGGTGTAACTCATATTAAGTCAAGGTTAGCGATATTAATTTGTCAAGGTCCGAGTCGCTGAAACGGATTTCCCTTAAGGCTTAGTCGTGGTCATAACACTTGTAGTCATCCGACTTAAGGTTTTAAATCAGAAAAATCTCACGCACAAATCCTATGCAACTAACTCGTAGCTAAAGGTCGTTCCACCGATAGAGAAGAGGGAAGGTAAGCTAACTAATTGAGTTATTTTTGTGACCGAATAGTTATAAATGGACAGACGTGATATGACTGTCATTAATCTCATATCTTGGTTGGTAAGGGAGGGAAATGTATCTGTCAAAAAAGAATTAAGGCTCTGTGCCTATGTTTAATAGGGTGTCCTGCACGCGCCAGTCTTGATGGATCTCCCACCTGACCTTCCCTAATCCCAACGTGCCAACTCAGTCCTAGCACATGGTCCAACGTACTTCGTCATTTACTCTAATAGTACAACCCTCACGTAGAGTCTAGGCGAGCTCTTTCCTCGTCATTGTGACTCCTCGAGGAAACAACCTCAGCTTTGTGGGTGGTTCTTTTGGTTGAGGGAAAACATGTACACTAGAGGTCATTGTTCAGCCTTCCAGTTGACCCGACCCATTCTCTTGGTAAGTTTTTCTTTCCTGTTATGCAACTTAAAACCAGAGGCGTAGAGATCTGGTGTTTTCAAATCAATGGAGGCCTTTTACTTGCAGTTCTTATCACAAAGGTTTCGTGTATTTACTTTCGGTATACCGATAATTTCAACACTCTGGCTCCTTGCTTTCAAAGCTCAGAGACTTGTCGGTTTAGCCTCCTGGGAAAATAGTTTAGGGTTTTCAGAATGCTCGAGGTTACACTACTTCACGTTCTTATCCGATGGTTACAGGACGAGACGAGGGTCGAATACATGCGAGTTTTTGTGTTAAAATGGGTTAGGGTACCCTGTGTGTGACAACTCCTTCACTCCCAACCTTTCCTTTGTGAAGGTTGAGTCCTTCCGTTCGGCATTCCATTTGGTCCCTTAGCTCATATTTTCAATGGAGCCCATATTTTCAATGGAGCCCATATTTTCAATGGATCCCGTAGCCATTACTTATTTGGTAAAGAAAATCCAATACTACTCAAGATATTCACGTCTAATTCTTGGAAAAAATTCCTTATATATGTGTCTTTGAAAAATAGGGTTCTTTGAGAAATTTATAAGGGTATTGCTTTCGTTGAATAAAAGTCTGCACCAACATTTTTCTTGTATTGGTGACGCTAACTGTTGTTAGGCAACCTCGTAGGGGTCCGATCCTGATACACCCTGTAATGACTGTTATTCACATTACTTTTTATGGTCTTGAATTTGGGGAGGGTTTCAGAGTCCAACGTTGGGGTAAGATCTTGGTTCAAAACCTGTCTTCGTCACAACTCGATTTATACCTGTCTGGGTGTTAAGGAAGTCAATGTCGTCATTTACTATGTTTAAATCTATTGCCTACTGTAACTGTACTTTTGTTCTATTATAATTTGTTCTCATTCAAGGTACTGGTATAATCACTAATGGTGGGCTTTTCTGATGTGAGGACCCATCAAAGAATTTTTGCACGCTTCTCCCACGGCCCAGATAACCACTCAGGAGGCAAGCGACAAGGAAAGAAAAGGGTGCGACCACCAATGCGGAAGCTAAGTATTCTCTGGTACATTCCATTAATAATAATTATCACTTCTATTGGTGTTATGTTGCTTCCTGTAAATAATTTACCGATTCTCAGAATTGATAACTCTTTCAGGCATGTGTACATGCAAGGTCTCTGGAGCTTCCTCTTCGTCTTCGATATAAAGGTATTCGAGCTCCTTTTTCTGTTAACTACTTAGGAGACCCAACAAACAGGATTACAAATTTTGGTTTGTGGGCGTTCGATAAAGGCGCCATCTGTAATCTTAAGTTTAGGTTCAACAGTCATGAGTAATGATAATTTGAAGGTTTTCCTACAGGAATTACTTTCCGGTTTAAATGAACACTGTAATGGCTATTGTATTAATCAAAACGTTTCACTGTTCGGATGTATCTCAAACTGGCACTTGGTCATTAAGGCCATCATTTCAGTTTTCCTTTAAATCTCTGTATTATTTGAATCTTACATTTATAACCAGTTTTGGAAGGATTATCTATGATTTGAAGGATTGTTTTCTTAAAACAAATTTCTTTCTTTTACTCAGACATTTCGTATTACCTCGATGAGTCTATAGTATTCCTATTTTTCTTTACTGTTGAAAAATATTTTAGGGTCAAGGTTTATCCGAGTTAAGTGTTAAGATATGGCTTGTGGATGCTTAGTTATTTATATATATATGTATCGATATGTACAAACTTACAAATATACATATTCATATCTATCCTTTTGGTCACTTTTACTGTGTAGGGTAATTCTATCTTGCTAGTAATAGTTTGCACTTTCACATTCAGGATGCTTATACCGAGGCTTGATAATACATGATGTCATTTTCTAATTCGCATTCTGTAGAGGTTTATTTTCCATTCTAATGCATACAATTTAGTTTCTGTAATAATACATAAGAATATATGTGTAGATATGTTTGCCCTTGATCCTGTTTACTTTCAGATCCATAGATATATAATTAAACTTGAAACCGAAATCTGTGTATAAATTCTTACAACAAAAATAATGACTTACAAGGTATAAAGACTTACAGAAATACAACAAACCTGATTTGTCCTAACAATACATAAAAAAAAGAACAACTCTAGTATTCAATCAGACTTTGACTCAACCATAAATGTTGTTCAACATTAGATTTGTAAGGTATGCTATCATATTCATACATCATTCATTTGGATAGATTTCACCCGAGAGTATTAAATCCATACCGAATTTAATAGTCACACTACAACTGTGACTGAATCATTCAACAGAAATGGGAAATAATTCGCTTCAAATTCAATAAATACATCGCATTAGATATAAGATCGTTCACACAGAGAGGGATAGGAGACATATCTAAACCAGTTAGTGGGAAGGAAAAGGGAACATCCACATTCCTCCCAACCATAGAATAGGGCAATCAAAATCACTTACCCCACGTCACCCCCTAGCCTGACCATGAACCCATGAGGGAGAACTTGGAAACTCTTCCTCAGCAATTTCCTTCAATTCCATCCCATTCCTCTTGCCTCACACTCTTTCCATAGTGTTCATAACAGCAAGGGAAAAATCATTAGTCTCTTTCTCCCAGCATACATGGTAGCGTCCTGCCTCCTCACATATGCTATTTATCAATCCAAGTCTATTTGCCCAGGTCTTTTTCCTTCACAGCTTTCTAAATCCCTGATTTTTAGAGGATGCTAGTGGCCAAATCCCTAATTTTCCACTTGTAATAATCATCCCAGAGGTAGTTCCAACATGTTCCCCACTCATGGAGTCATGGTCCTCTGATTTTAACATGGTTGTTCCATTTGTCCTCTTGCAATCAATATAAAATATTATGTTTTCATACAAGTGTCATAGTCAACTAGATAGTTGGGTTAAATCAAATCCCTTCCCAACAGTCATAATAATTAATTACAATGATTAATTTCGAAATTTGAAATTGCCATAACTGGCAAAAATCTTCCAAATTCGAATTTACTAAAAACGGAATAATTTCCCAATAAATTTCAATTTCAATTTTTATTTTTATTTTGGGGATGTCACAACTATCTTTTCCAATACCTTCATCATCACCATCATCCTCCTTGACGAAAACTACCTCAATGTAATGGAATTTAACTTTTCCCATACATCAATGACCTTCCTCCTACAGATCTTTGCAACCAAAGAAAAAATCATTCCTCTTTAGTTCTCTCTGAATCTCCTCATCTTTATTGTCCTTCCCTGTCCATGTCTTCTAGGGAAACTTTGTCTCCTTATCTCCTTGAGGGATAAAGGGTTTTTTTGGTACTTTCTTGTTTACTATGTCCTTTTTGTCCTAGGATCTCATCATGGACTCCTACAATGTGGTTGGCATAAATTCCTTCACCCATCCTCTCAGGGGTTCAGCTAGACCCTTAGTGAATAACATCACCAACTTTTGCTGTGAAATATCTATCACCATAACTACCTTCCTCTGAAAATATGTGATGTATGCATTTGGTGTACATGTTTGTCTTAATTGTGCCAACTTCCTGAAGTGTATCTCAGGGTCCTTCTTATCCAACTTGTCCATCAAACTTTGATTGAATTCCACATATGAAGTGATGTTGGGATGCCCTAATGTTACCAGCCCATGGTACCAGCATTCGTGAGATTCTCCTTCCACATGAAGGGTGGCATACTTAATTTCTTCTACCTCGTTCATTGGGTTAAGTTGGAAGTAAGTGTCCAACTTATGTACCCGGGCTGTGGTTGTGCTCTTTGTAGACCCATTGAAGGGTGGGATAGTCAACCTTCCCACCTTACGCATGAGGTCATAGTTATGTGGGATATGTTCTCCTGTGATACCCTCCCTAGCTCTGTAATTTTGTTTGAGGTTGCAGAAGTCATTATAGGTAAATTTCTCACAAATATATTCATCTATCATCTTGTACTCCATGTATGAGGTGTTAATAGAAATCCCCTGATCTGATTGCTCATGTGATTATGTAGGATTCCCTATCAGGAACTATGGTAATAAGGACCTAGGGATGTTTAGGCTCCTTCTATGAGTTGGGGTATAGTTATTTCTACTCTCTGTATGTATTTTGTCACCCCAATGGGATCCACTGGGTCCACCTTGACCCATACCATTTGTATTCCCACGTTGTCCCACCAACTATGTGAGAACCTCAAGCGTCTGTTGTTGGAACCTTGTTGTATTTGTCTGTATTTTGGATGCCTCATTCTGTCCCTTGACCAAATTTTTTAATATTTGGAGCATATTCCCTTCATGGTTATCTCCCATGCTTCCTTCTAGATCTTATTTTGTGTGGTTTGATTATTTTTCTGATTTTTTTTACTATCGAGAGGTTTTTCCTTCATGCCCTTTTATTCTAGGCCTTAATATAGTGACAAGCTAGCATAACCACCAACTATGATACCATTGTAATGTCCCCAACTAAGCTAGTAGGGGAAATTATGTTTTCTATTTCAAATTTGTTATTCTTTTTATGTGAATGTGTTGTTAACTTCTTACAAATAGTTTGCTCAATTAGGAATATTTTCAAACATATAGATTTCATCCATTACACAAAAAATAGAGAATATAACATGGAATATTATTATGGATGGAAACTCCCAAAACTAGTACAATTATATCTAATGGTTGTAATCACAGCTACATAATACTCCTAAGCACAAAAATCTAATGGTTTCTAGGAAACTACACAATCTACTACAGAAACAATACAAGAAAACTTGGAATGATGCCAATCCACGTTCCCAAGAATATCCAATCCCTACACTGCTCTGTTCCAGTAATATCCACCCTGCAAGTTTCCTTCCAATCCTAACGTGATCCCCTCACAAACCCGATCCAACAAACTGTTGCAACCCTAATTTGTAGAGGCCCTCGCGGGACAACCCTTTCTCAAGCAGCCAGAGTGTCTCCTCCCACAGATGCACAAAACCCTCCTGGAACCTATAGATCAAAAGCTCATACTCCTCTTTAAACTCTCTGAAAACACACTACGCAAGTTTATATTCATCCCAACTTTCTCTAACACGAAACCAAGAAACATAATGAATCCCTATGAGAACTCCAGATGAATTCTCCTCTTGTCTATCTAGGGTGGATATTGCACCACCAAAATTAAACCTACAGTGAGATGTTTTTTTCCCAAAACCCCAATGAAAACATTGGCTACAAGAGCACTCCAATAAGATATCAAATCATAATGCTAAGGGGAAGGTTTACTCTTATATTTATGTTTTCCTTGGACCTTCTATCTCTTTCCCCATTTTGAAAAAATCAAATCTTCACTTTATTTTCCTTCCAATTCCATTTAAATATAATTGTTTATTATATTTAATGTCACTTTTAGGATTTTTCATTATTTTTTTCTAGTGACACCAAATAAACCTCCTTGACTCCCTTTTTTCCTTGCTGACTATAGCCTACAAGAGTCATATAGGTTATTGAGTCCTCCTCCATCATATTCAATTGGAAGGGGACATTACAAACCACCATTTTATTTGAATGGAATCCTACAAAGTTTATTCAATGGATATACACTCCAACGTTATCATCCATCATGGAGCACCTCGGGTTCTCTTCCTCTGCACACCCAAATTCTCCTCCAATTCTTCTTCTATGCATCGTCACCTTTGATTTTTCATACTCCCACCTTATCTCCGCTAAGATTTATTTGTAAATGATTTGGATCTGAGTTTTGATGCTTCACTGTCATGACACAAGAGACACCTCTCTATGTTGGATTTTCACTAGTTTCTACCCTCACGCTCACTCTTTCTCCTTCAAGTGGATTGATACCTATGCATATATGTGTCACTCGAGGTTTCATGAACCTACAATGGCTTCACTCTCCCATAGCCTTTCGTTGTTGGAAATTTGACCATGTTCCCAGTTTTACAAAAGCAAATTCCTCCTTATGAGATTGGTGGAAATACATATCACTACCAGAAGCTACATGGCCTTCACCCATCAAATCAACTATAGCCATTTTAAAAAATAATTAAGAAAAAAAAATTGCAACTTATACAACCACTAGATCTCACGCCAATGAAAGTGAATATCTACACACATAGAATCTGGTTTTGGTGTTAAATCACTACAACACACGATCAAATAGGAAACACACTCATCGATGGAAACTCTCCCATACAACACGATTTATGATACCTTGTCGGGTCCTTCACCGATGATGAGCGACAAGCTCTGCAAGTTCCTATTCACTTAGGGATCATGAAATTTCCTCTCAATCAACCATTTTATCTCATAGACGAACACCACTCTTGCCCTAGTTTGGGTCCCTCGATGTCCCCTCGGTTGACCTAGTTTATATATGAAAGTCTACCTCTTTGTTGGTGTCTTCGCGGTAGTCATCCTTCTTCTTCTTCCGATCAAGATTGAGGATTATCATCTTTTAATGCTTCTTCAAATCTGTCAAGTCCCATAGGAAATATTTCCAATGGCCCTCAATCACATTATTGTCAAGCTCAATAATTATGGATTTTAACATAGGTTTTATCTTGTCAAGCTTAGCGGCCTCGTCTTCTCTGAAGAGGGTTATGGGTTGCTTTAGAGATTGAAGACAGTGATCACTTCAACCTTAGGAATTAGGGATCACATTTGAAAGGGAGGGTTATATTTCAAATTGAAAGACTAACTTCATTGTAACCCTTCTACATNAATATGTAAATATTCACTTGTCATTCTTCAAACATAACTTATTAATTAACAAATTAAATTCAAATAATTTTGCACAACTTCAATCTTTGTTAACTAAGAACATATAATGATAATATTTTTACATATTGACATGAAATACTATTTCAAATGCATTACTCAAAATTATGGTCTCCACCTAATGAAAGAGGTCATCTTGTCTTCATTACTATCCAAGTTTCATAAGTTTCATTTATAAATTTAATTAACAAATAAAAAATAAATTATATTTAAATGTATAATTTATTTTTTATTAAGTTTTATGTAATCCAGAAAAGTATAATAAACTTTACATAAATTTAATTTTTTTACATGACCATCAAAAAAACTAATAATGAAATGAATTTATTTCCCCTATAACTTAATAAGTGTATGCTTTAATAAAAACATTAAAACACTAATAATTGCATGTCTATGTTAGTAATTACTATTAAAATGAAATACAAAATTAATAGTTCTCATGCCTTAATAGTAACATAGAAAAACAAGTATGCATGCCCATGTTACTATTAAAGCATGCAATTACTACTTAAATAGTTTTTTTTAAAATTTGAGTAATATTGCCTTTCAAGGAAGAATTTAACATCATATCTAGAGGATCCTCAGTCATGACTAAAGCTTAACACTTCAATATAAGTAAAAAATATTACAATGAAAATATGAAATAATGCTTCAATTTCATATATTTGTTAAGTGAAATGAAAAATGACTGTACTGTACAAAATTTTGTTCACAAATGCAAAAAATTCTCCCTCCTATCATTTGTTTCTTATAATTATTTATAAAATATCAAATAAATTTATGTAAAATTAAACTAATTGCAAGATTACACAATTTTATTCTACCACTATGAAAACTAACTCTCCTTCACACATTTCCTTTATTAAACTAAAAGTTGAAGGAAGTTATTGATGATTCCATCACTGGTAAAATATAGATTTAAAAATATTTGAATGGTGTCTAAACAACCCACACTTAACATTTTTTACATAGAAAAATTACATTTAGGAAATCAAATTTTGACAAATCGGGCTATTTGCATTATTTTTCCAAACATATATTATAATTTACAACAAAAATCATTTAAAAGAAACACAAAGAAAGGGCTAGAAGAAGACAAATCAAATTACATTCAACAAATCAAATCTTGATGAATCCCTCTTTGCAAATGTATTTTTACAAACATATATTACAATTTACAATGCAAATCAATTAAGAGAAACACAAATCAAATCCATCATGTCTTATTGTGCAGAAGAAGACACATATTAAAAGTAGGACATATTAAAAAAAATTCCTTACCCTTCAATTGAAAAAATATGAAATGTTTTTCATTTGATATTTCACAAGTTATTCATTATTTTGATTTTGATTTTCATGAGAAATAATTTTATTCCCTTCTATTATGGGCTAAAGGGGCCTTGACGGGAAATGACAACTTCAATTTTGATCCTTGTTTGGAAGAACCAATTTGTCAATATTATATTATTCTCCCATGGCTCATGGTTTTGGACCAAAAATATTTCGTGAACCATACCCTACACCTTGATTGACAATGCCATGGGAAGATCCTCCATTCATACTGTTGGATCCATGTAGAGGACATGTATTTTCACTTCCATAGAAACTTTTTTTTTTTTGTATGCATAACCATCTCTAAATCCTGAGCTCGAATGGTCATACATTGTAGAAGAGCTCAATGCCCCATAGTGGGTTGTAGCATTGATATATGTACGATATACACCATATCCACAAGAACTTGGTTTTTCCCACTGCTTTGTGCTTTCCTCCTTTGGTGTTGCTCGATCCACTACAATAGTAGCTCCACCCAACATATACGTCTCTGAAACTAACCTGTCCACAGAGTATGAGCTGTCAAAATTGATAAACCCAATTCCATAATGTCCTTTTAAACATTTTTCCTTTTAGGCATATATAAATATTCAATGTTCCCATATTCTTCAAAATATTTTTGGAATGCATCCTCTGTAACAAAAGGATGATTTTTTTCCACAAATATTCATGTAATCTTCTCAAAATGATTTTTCGTATCCTCTTGGTTCCTTCAATGAATGGATATTGGAGGCATTCTTTGGCTATGCTTGGAGCATGTCCTCTTCATCGGTCTCTCCCCTCGCACTTCACTCACCTCCAAAAAAAACATTTAACATCATGTCCTTTGTGAACTAAAATTCCTCTACATAGAACATGATGTTATAGACTTGCTACAAACAAAAAGTGTGACTTACATTAACATATGGTCATGAGTCTATTTTATTAATCCTCACACAAATTTTACCTTCATTGTCCAACATCATTTGACTCTCGTTGTTGTCATCTTCATTGTTGCCACAACATTGTCATAAGAACTATAAGAACTATACTATATTCCCTTGGACTAAGATTTCTTCACTATGGGATTCATATTTAAACTTGTTTTCTCCTTCCTTTTGTATCTACAGAAAACTAATCATCGATGTCCACATAAAAAGAAATCCATCTATCGAGATACATAGGTACCATTCACTATACTCTCTAGGATTCATCATTTTCACCTACATGGTTCATCAACACATTAGACTCCCCCTTAATCATAACTTGGTCCCAACATTCACATTCTAAGATTACAACATCTCACATTCCCTCCTTAATTGAAGATTCAAATTCTTTGATTCAACATCAAGCTAGCATATGAGTACACCTTCCACCCTCGTACCTACCATACTAGTTCATTCCACAATTTGATTCCACATCCTCTCTATGCATAAGAGGGATACACGCTACATGATTACATGTGCTACCACATTAATACATGTAGGCATGACTCAACATGGCTTAAAAATACCTGGGGAAAACAACTTGAACTAAAAATTATGGGGTGTCAAGTACAACCGATCATACACCCCCTACAACACATATGCTCAATTACAACATTTCATATCAAGTATGTAACAAATATCCAAACTTATTTACATCAACACAAAGGTTACCATCTTCCTTTGTTGTAATCATATTCCCAAAATATAAGCACATTACATATGTCAAAAATGCAAACCCATTTACATCTCATCACCATGCATACTTTCTTCCTCGTGTCTTCTTTAACCCGCCTTCCCTTCAATATTATCATTCGTCATGAAGCATCTTTGGTCTTTTTTTTCCTCTGGAGTTGTTTACATACTAGGCATCTCCATCTGCATCTTCAAAATTTGATTCAATGGTTTGGATCTCCATAACTTACATGTCATTTGTTTAAGTCACAGATTCTAACAAAATAAATATACTTCGATATTGAGTTAACTATGCTTAATAGGTTTCTTTCGCAATCCTCAAGAAATTTAAAGACACATTTAATTTCTATAGGCATCTCTATAGGCATGCATGTCTCTTTCTTGTGAAGCATGGATCTAGGCTTCTCCAATTTCATTCACACCTGTTTAGCTCTTGCATTTGACTTATACTGGCTTGAATTCCTTATCGCTAGTTCGAACCCCCACTCATCCACCATGCCTTGTAGAACCCATCGATCATATAATTATATGACATTACAGTTACTTAATGCCTTTCTATCTATAACATTTGATGCCAACATTTAATAATTCATGACAATGAAGATTGTTTAGTATGGTGTCATTGGTGACCTATTAGGTCTCTCTATCAACAACTTCAGTGCACTACATGGCTCAGCTCATTTCATCTTGTCCGTAGATCATACTTTAATTTGGTCTTCCTCCTCCAAGAAAGAATGTTTATTGAATGTTACAACCCTACTTTGAATATTTATTATCAGTTTCCAATATTTAAGTTATTCACACAACTATACTATGATGAGGGTTGTTGGAAAGAAGCACAATTTCCTCACCATGCCTATTCTATTATATTTGTCCCTCCTGTTTCAAGCCTTAGAAAACATGCTTTGATTCACTTGCATAATTGGGTTTTCAAATCATTGATACCATATTAAAATGGGCGAGTAGATCTTATTACACACAAACAATGCATTCAACACTCTATTGAATTAATGTAATGCTACATATAAATACAACAAGTCTTTGTCTCAAGATAGACAAACTACCTTTGTCACTCAATCTACAAGTTGAGAGAATATATCAACTTCACACCATTCTAGAAAACATATAGTTGAAAAGAATCTCTCACCTCCAACTAGTTACAACAACCTCCTCAAGACTTGAAACAAACTATTCTCGTAGAGATGAACTCTACCCAATAATGACCAATAATCATAACAACCTCAAATATGATCACACATAATACAAATAGGAGTTACATATTCTAACACAATGGTGCTACCCATTGGATTACATTTTCTTAGGCCCTCCGGATAGGGAGTCAAGCCCAGTCCCACTCACACGCACCAAAACTTTGTTTAAATGCTCTATTAACATCAAATAGATGTCCTATCTAACCACACTAACAAATTGTTAAGAAAATATCTCAACAACACAACAAACTAGGAGCTAACTAGTTGAAAAGAATCTATCATATACAACTAGATCTAAAAACCTCCTAAAATATAGAAACAAACTCCTTACATGGAGATAAAATCTAATCAATAATAACAAAAAATAATCACATTCACAAATATGATAACACATTAGACAAATAAGAGTTAATAATTTCAACAATCCTAAGTAACCCATCTAAAAGTGTTATGATTACTAGAAAAACAACGCATAAAGATGATTTTTCTAAAGTTTAGAGCATTAAGATGAATCAATGAAGAAGACCTCCTAAATGTCCTAAACAATTTGAATTATCTAGATTCTTTAAATAAAGTGAAGAACGGTTTAAATCTTCAAAATTCATTTTAAAAATAAAACGGTGGTTTGACATGTTATGTTGTGCATAGTTAATATTGTTTTTCTTAATATATATATATATAATTTTGATTTCCGAAAAAATCGGACAGACTATATATATTCTTTTGATTTCCGAAAAAAATCGGAGAAGCTTAAACGTGTATTTTGATTTCCGAAAAGATCGGACAGACTATATATATTCTTTTGATTTCCGAAAAAAATCGGAGAAACTTAAACGTGTAATATGTTGTGTACGACTAATATTTTTTTTCCTCGTTGAAAAAGAGGACATTTTAAAGACTTTAAAGAAAATTAGGAATGCTTTCATATGTGAATTTTTTTCAAAAGCATGTTGATAGTGGTTAGATATGATATATTGTGCACATGTTGGATATGGAAAAACTTGATGGCTAAAAAGTTTTTCGTTTTTGTAAATAAGAAAATGTGCTCCACGCTCAATCACATCAAATAATTTTTTTCATAATATATACTATATTATAATCATCTTGTCTACCCAACTTCCTAACTCCACTACATCGCTAACGCCAACTTCATATCAACATCCATAATTATGGTCTGCGGAGCTCTTTCCGTTATTACTATAGTTGAGAGACGAGCCAAAGTCGTCTCAAGTGGTGCATGGGTGTAATCACAAGGGCATCCATTTAGTCTACCTTAGATGGCTAATAGAAAGTTACCTAAATGTTGGATTATCCCAAGTTTTTATATTTACCTCATCCAACTCCTTTGGGTTTACCTAACACCCAAGTTACATAACACCTAACTCCTTTGGGTTTATCTAGTCATGTGGAGCGGTAATGACACCTAACTCCTAACTTCTTTGGGTTTATTTTCAGGTTTATTAATGACACCTAACCTCTTTGGGTTTATTTTCAGGTGATCTCTCTTTAGTTTTGGATGACAAGAATTCGAGTGTTGAGCTTAAGATTTCTTCAACTAAAAGCACAACACATTTACAGGGAATACAACAAGGAAGCTCATCAGCTATCCAAAGAAGCATTACTCTTAGATGAGGATGGTATTTATTATGCAAATTTTGAAAGACTAGATGTTACATAAACTTGCAATGGTGCAAGGGTGATGTAAATGGACATTATTTTTGTTTTTTGAACTGGGTATGTAAAATCCGAGGATTTGCAAAGTATATATGCAATTCAGATTACTAGGTTTAAATGTATTTTGAAGAGAGATATTTGTNCATAAACTTGCAATGGTGCAAGGGTGATGTAAATGGACATTATTTTTGTTTTTTGAACTGGGTATGTAAAATCCGAGGATTTGCAAAGTATATATGCAATTCAGATTACTAGGTTTAAATGTATTTTGAAGAGAGATATTTGTCTCTTAGTACAAAAGGATCTGAAATAATATTTGATCCTATTGGCAGTTTTTTGTAACAGATTTTGTAACAAACTTTTTATATTTTCTAATAAAAGTTTTTTTATTATTGAAAATAAAAATAAAAGAGGGTATTTGGTAAAAATAGAGGATATCTAATAAAAATAGGGTTTCTTAATTATTGAAAAAATGTATTAGGAAGAATTCAACATAAAAAAAATTAGAAGACATTTATCAATATGTAGTAAAATTAGAAGTATTATTTAATATCCCACAAACATATTTCAAGTAGGCACCCTGTAAAAAAATATAATAATTATGAAGAATCTATTTAATTTTTAATTAAAACTTGCTAATAAAAAAAAAAAAAAAAAAATTCCCTACACAATCAATTTTTATTTATAATTTGAAGTTTTTAAGACATTATTCCTATATAATATAAAGGGATAGAGTGACTAAAAAGAATTCCCAAATAATGATAAGTTCTCCATGTGTCACTTGTAAAAGACTATTTAACCATGTTAGTCTATTTCAATACCAATCAATCAAAATCAAAAGCTATATTTAATGTCATAGGCATTCCAAAGTTAGTAGTTTGAATGTTTTACTTTTTGCTTATTTTTGGAGATATTATTTGTTAATTTTGTTAGAAATCATATCCCAGTACCCCACGGATCTTTTAGTATGTTAAATTTATTTAAAATATTAAAGCTTAAAAGGTTTAAACAACTTCTCTAATAGGTTTAAAAAACTTCTCTAATGATCTTTGAGATGATGCAAACATGTCTTTAATAGATATATTATTTAAAATGGCTTTTAAATAAAAAATAGAAAAGTTAAAACATTACGAATAGAGATTTTACTATCATCGAAATAATATAATTAGCACAGCTACTCAAAATCGTGGTTGATGAACGTCGAGAGGTGATGACAAAGCTTTCTCCCATAGGTTAATGGTCGGAACCTTAAACGACCTCAATAGGTTATAATAAGCTCTTGATGCTCTACCCCGAGTCTGCAATCATTTAAACCACGCAATCATATAGTGTTACAGTAATTTCTTAATATGATTAAGTAAATGTTAAAAAGTAAACAGGTTAATGGATGCATTTAAAAAAACAAGGAAGTTATCAAGAGTAATCACATTCATTGATTTGGGAGGAAAACTAAGAATATGCCAACATCTTCAATGGTTAACCATCAAATTAGAATTTTAAATTAAAAGGTGATTAATTGTGCCCATTCTCAATAGGTATACACTTTTCAACATAAAAATATTTTAATTTAAGGTTAACAATGATAGGAAATTGATGTGTCCATAACTCGCACCGATATGCTGTTGTTGATTAAATCAAAAATGCGAAATGATCGCGTGAACGGTAGTCCGAAAGGACGGATATGGTAGGCAGAAATGACGGATCGTTCACTGGAAACAAAGAAAATGCTTCCGGAAGATTTTTTTGACCAAACTGCTTGGTTTAGGAATCGGCCACGACAGAAACACTTGGGCTTTAAATGTCTGGCCAGCTCGAAGGTAGGGGCGGAATAAGTAGCACGAGAGCAAGTGTAGCTATTAATTGTGAGTAGCTATCTGAGAATGGGCCAGGAATTGGGATTTGCGACAAGGTCTCTCTGGGAATACGCAGAGTTTTATATTGAAGCTCTGGTTGCATTGGTGGTGGCATGGAGCTTCTTCATTTTCATCTTCATTTTCATCAACCGCAACAAGCTGAGGCGCCTGCTGCCCCCGGGGCCATTCCCGTTGCCCGTTATCGGAAACCTCCATTTGCTGGGAAAGCTTCCCCACCAAGCGCTGGCAGCACTTTCTCTGAAATACGGGCCTCTCATGTCTCTCCGCCTTGGCTCCTCCGCTCTTACCTTAGTCCTCTCTTCCGGCGACATCGCCGAGGAGTTTCTCAAGACCCATGATCGGCATTTTGCCAGCAGACATTCGTCCGCCGCTATTAAGTACTTGACGTATAATTTCTCGGGCGTGGCCTTTGCTCCGTATGGCCCTTACTGGAGGCAGATGCGTAAGGTCTGCGTTTTACAGTTGCTGAGGTCCAGACGCATTGATTCCTTCAGCTTCATAAGAGAAGAGGAAGTCTCAGCCATGATTCTCTCTATTATTAATTCAAATTCAGATCATCCTCAGGATGATTCTCGCCCCTTAAACATCAGAAAAACCGTCTCAGCTCTGACAAANTTTTTTCAAAAGCATGTTGATAGTGGTTAGATATGATATATTGTGCACATGTTGGATATGGAAAAACTTGATGGCTAAAAAGTTTTTCGTTTTTGTAAATAAGAAAATGTGCTCCACGCTCAATCACATCAAATAATTTTTTTCATAATATATACTATATTATAATCATCTTGTCTACCCAACTTCCTAACTCCACTACATCGCTAACGCCAACTTCATATCAACATCCATAATTATGGTCTGCGGAGCTCTTTCCGTTATTACTATAGTTGAGAGACGAGCCAAAGTCGTCTCAAGTGGTGCATGGGTGTAATCACAAGGGCATCCATTTAGTCTACCTTAGATGGCTAATAGAAAGTTACCTAAATGTTGGATTATCCCAAGTTTTTATATTTACCTCATCCAACTCCTTTGGGTTTACCTAACACCCAAGTTACATAACACCTAACTCCTTTGGGTTTATCTAGTCATGTGGAGCGGTAATGACACCTAACTCCTAACTTCTTTGGGTTTATTTTCAGGTTTATTAATGACACCTAACCTCTTTGGGTTTATTTTCAGGTGATCTCTCTTTAGTTTTGGATGACAAGAATTCGAGTGTTGAGCTTAAGATTTCTTCAACTAAAAGCACAACACATTTACAGGGAATACAACAAGGAAGCTCATCAGCTATCCAAAGAAGCATTACTCTTAGATGAGGATGGTATTTATTATGCAAATTTTGAAAGACTAGATGTTACATAAACTTGCAATGGTGCAAGGGTGATGTAAATGGACATTATTTTTGTTTTTTGAACTGGGTATGTAAAATCCGAGGATTTGCAAAGTATATATGCAATTCAGATTACTAGGTTTAAATGTATTTTGAAGAGAGATATTTGTTTCTTAGTACAAAAGGATCTGAAAGAATATTTGATCCTATTGGCAGTTTTTTGTAACAGATTTTGTAACAAACCTTTTATATTTTCTAATAAAAGTTTTTTTCTTATTGAAAAAAAATAAAAGAGGATATTTGGTAAAAATAGAGGATATCTAATAAAAATAGGGGTTTCTTAATTATTGAAAAAATGTATTGGGAAGAGTTCAACAAAAAAAACTTGGAAGACATTTATTATTTAATATCCCACAAACATGTTTCAAGTAGACACCCTGAAAAAAAAAATATAATAATTATGAAAAATCTATTTAATTTTTAATTAAAACTTGCTAATAAAGAGAAAAGTTCCCTAAACAATCCATTTTTATTTATAGTTTGAAGTTTCTAAGACAGTATTCCTATATAGTATAAAGGGATAGAGTGACTAAAAAGAAATCCCAAATAATGATAAGTTCGAAAAGTTCCCTAAACAATCCATTTTTATTTATAGTTTGAAGTTTTTAAGACATTATTCCTATATAGTATAAAGGGATAGAGTGACTAAAAAGAATTCCCAAATAATGATAAGTTCTCCATGTGTCACTTGTAAAAGACTATTTAACCATGTTAGTCTATTTCAATACCAATCAATCAAAATCAAAAGCTAGATTTAATGTCATAGGCATTCCAAAGTTAGTAGTTTAAATGTTTTACCTTTTGCTTATTTTTGGAGATATTATTTGTTAATTTTGTTAATTTTATTAGAAATCATATCCCATACCCCACGGATCTTTTAGAATGTTAAATTTATTTAAAATATTAAAGTTTAAAAGGTTTAAACAACTTCTCTAATAGGTTTAAAAAACTTCTCTAATGATCTTTGAGATGATGCAAACAGGTATCTTGATAGATATATTATTTAAAAGGGCTCTTAAATAAATAATAAAAAAGTTGAAACATTACGGATAGAGATTTCAATATCAACGAATCAATATAAAAATATTCTAATTTAAGGGTCCCAATGATAGGGAATTGATGTGTCCAGAATTCGCACCGATATGCTATTGTTGATTAAAGCAAAAAATGCGAAATGATCGCGTGAATGGTAGTCCGAAAGGACGTATATGTTAGGCAGAAATGACGTATCGTTCACTGGAAACAAAGAAAATGCTTTCGGAAGATTTTTTTGACCAAACTGATTGGTTTAGGAGTCGGCCACGACAGAAACACTTGGGCTTTAAATGTCTGGCCAGCTCGAAGGTAGGGGCGGAATAAGTAGCACGAGAGCAAGTGTAGCTATTAATTGTGAGTAGCTATCTGAGAATGGGCCAGGAGTTCGGATTTGCGACAAAGTCCCTCTGGGAATACGCAGAGTTTTATATTGAAGCTCTGGTTGCATTGGTGGTGGCATGGAGCTTCTTCATTTTCATCAACCGCAACAAGCTGAGGCGCCTGCTGCCCCCGGGGCCATTCCCGTTGCCCGTTATCGGAAACCTCCATCTGCTGGGAAAGCTTCCCCACCAAGCGCTGGCAGCACTTTCTCTGAAATACGGGCCTCTCATGTCTCTCCGCCTTGGCTCCTCCGCTCTTACCTTAGTCCTCTCTTCCGGCGACATCGCCGAGGAGTTTCTCAAGACCCATGAT
>SNQJ01S0003166.1:249650-272327 GCA_010110895.2 Picea sitchensis
TCCTTATGAGATTGGTGGAAATACATATCACTACCAGAAGCTACATGGCCTTCACCCATCAAATCAACTATAGCCATTTTAAAAAATAATTAAGAAAAAAAAATTGCAACTTATACAACCACTAGATCTCACGCCAATGAAAGCGAATATCTACACACATAGAATCTGGTTTTGGTGTTAAATCACTGCAACACATGATCAAATAGGAAACACACTCATCGATGGAAACTCTCCCATACAACATGATTTATGATACCCTATCAGGTCCTTCGCCGATGATGAGCGACAAGCTCTACAAGTCCCTATTCACTTAGGGATCATGAAATTTCCTCTCAATCAACCATTTTTTTTTTTGACCATGGGAACAACAACCTCCCAAGAGTATATCCAACAGCCCGCAAGCCAGATATACCAATAACTTGTGACTTAGCAGGGCCGAGACGTCCCGAGGTCCATCGAAGGTTCACTGAACCTTGTGAACCTCTATCCTAGGGGTCGTCTACCCTTCCAGCCTTGTCACAACGGGCCAATATGAGCATCCCTACCCCCCGCCGGTTTTGAACTTGNCCCCCCGCCGGTTTTGAACTTGTGACCTCCCCGAAGATAACACATGTTGTTAACCATTGGGCCCACTCAGGTGCTCCTAAAAGGTATGCGGGCTTGGCCCAGTTAAGATTTCTGTAGCTAGACCACGTCCTTGCTCGGGTTTGAGCACAAGACCTGACCTTCGTTGCAAGAACGAGTTTACCATCCAGCCGCCTCCGCTGACCTTCTCTCAATCAACCATTTCATCTCATAAACGAACACCACTCTTGCCCTAGTTTGGGTCCCTCGATGTCCCCTCGGTTGACCTAGTTTATATACAAAAGCCTCTACCTCTTTGTTGGTTTCTTCGCGATAGTCATCCTTCTTCTTCTTCCGATCAAGATTGAGGATTATCATCTTTTAATGCTTCTTCAGATCTGTCGAGTCCCATAGGAAATAATTCCAATGGCCCTCAATCACATTATTGTGAAGCTCAATAATTATGGATTTTAACATAGATTTTATCTTGTCAAGCTTAGCGGCCTCGTCTTCTCTGAAGAGGGTTATGGGTTGCTTTAGAGATCGAAGACGGTGATCACTTCAACCTTAGGAAGTAGGGATCAAATTTGAAATGAAGGGTTATATTTCAAATTGAAAGACTAATTTCATTGTAGCCCTTATCACCCTTCTACATTGATAAGTTAAAATAAATTATTCTTTGAAAATTTAAAAAAAATTAAAATTTTGATTGGAAAAATATGTAAATATTCACTTGTCATTCTTCAAACATAATTTCTTAATGAACAAATTAAATTCAAATAATTTTGCACAACTTCAATTTTTGTTAACTAAGAACATATAATGATAATATTTTTACATATTGACATGAAATACTATTTCAAATGCATTACTCAAAATTATCATCTCCAATTAATGAAAGAGGTCATCTTGTCTTCATTACTATCCAAGTTTCATCAATTTTATTTATAAATTTAATTAACAAATAAAAAATAATTTATATTTATATTTAAATGTATAATTTATTTTTTATTAAGTTTTATGTAATCCATAAAAGTATAATAAAATTTACATAAGTTTAATTTTTTACATGATCATCAAAAAACTAATAATGAAATGAATTTATTTCCCCTATAACTTAATAAGTGTATGCTTTAATAAAAACATTAAAAAACTAATAATTGCATGTCTATGTTAGTAATTACTATTAAAATGAAATACAAAATTAATAGTTCTCATGCCTTAATAGTAACATGAAAAAACAAGTATACATGCCCATGTTACTATTAAAGTGTTACTATTAAAGCATGCAATTACTACTTTAGTAGTTTTTTTAAAATTTGAGTAATATTACCTTCCAAGAAAGAATTTAACATCATATCAAGAGGATTTTCAGTCATGACTAAAGCTTAACACTTAAATATAAGTAAAAAATATTATAATGAAAATATGAAATAATGCTTCAATTTCATATATTTGTTAAGTGAAATGAAAAATGATTGTGCTCTACAAAATTTTGTTCACAAGTGCAAAATATTCTCACTCCTATCATTTATTTTTTATAATTATTTATAAAATATCAAATAAATTTATGTAAAATAAAACTAATTGCAAAATTACACAATTTTATTCTACTACTAAGATAACTAACTCTCCTTCACACATTTCCTTTATTAAACTAAAAGTTGAAGGAAGTTATTGATGATTCCATCACTAATAAAATATAGATTTAAAAAGATTTGAATGGTGTCTAAACAACCCGCACTTAACATTTTTTACATAGAAAAATTACATTTAGGAAATCAAATTTTGACAAATCATGCTATTTGCATTATTTTTCCAAATATATATTATAATTTACAACAAAAATCATTTAAAAGAAACACAAAGAAATAAGCACGGGCTAGAAGAAGACAAATCAAATTACATTCAATAAATCAAATCTTGACGAATCTTTCTTTGCAAATGTATTTTTACAAATATATATTACAATTTACAATGCAAATCAATTAAGAGAAACACAAATCAAATCCATCATGTCTTATTGTGCAGAAGAAGACACCAGGGATGATTTTAAGGATAGAAATTTATTTTAAAATATAGAAAGAATCTTACAAATCCTCCATATGCCAACTATAAATGTTTGCCAATATTTTTGAAAAATTATTCAAATTTCTAAGGATCTTATATAGTTTTTATAATTTTTTGGCGATTTTTAAAGCAAAATAATTTTATCCTATAGAATTTGGGTGAATCATTTTTAAAATAGCGAATCTTGTTTTTGGAAAAACCATCGAAAATTAGCCCACGAGCGAAATTTAGCCCCTAAAATCATCTATGAAAGACACATATTAAAAGTAGGACATATTAAAAAAAAATCCTTGCCCTTCAATTGAAAAAATATGAAATATTTTTTATTTAATATTTCACAAGTTATTCATTATTTTCATTTTCATTTTCATGAGAAATAATTTTATTCCCTTCTATTACAGGCTAGAGGAGCCTTGCCAAGAAATGACAACTTCAATTTTGATTCTTGTTTGGAAGCACCAATTTATCAATATTATATTATTCTCCCATGGTTCATGATGGTGGACCAGAAATATTTCGTGAACCATACCCTACACCTTGATTGACAATACCATAGGAAGATCCTCCATTCATATTGTTGGATCCATGTAGAGGACATGTATTTTCACTTCCATATAAACTTTTTTTTTTTATTCATAACCCTCTCTAACTCCTGAGCTCGGATGATCATACATTGTAGTAGAGCTCAATGCCCCATAGTGGATTGTAGCATTTATATATGTACGATATACACCATATCCACAAGAACTTGGTTTTTCCCACTGCTTTGTGCTTTCCTCCTTTGGTGTTGCTCGATCCACTACAATAGTAGCTCCACCCAACATATACGTTTCTGAAATTAACCTGTCCACAGAGTATGAGCTGTCAAAATTGATAAACCCAATTCCATAATGTCCTTTCAAACATTTTTCCTTTTAGGCATATATAAATATTCAATGTTCCCATATTCTTCAAAATATTTTTGGAATGCGTCTTCTGTAATAGAAGGATGACTTTTTTCCACAAATATTCATGTAATCTTCTCAGAAGGTTTTTTCGTATCCTCTTGGTTCCTTCAATGGATGGATATTGGAGGCATTCTTTGGCAATCCTTGGAGCATGTCCTCTTCATCGGTCTCTCCCCTCGCACTTCACTCACCTCTAAAAAAAAACATTTAACATCATGTCCTTTGTGAACTAAAATTCCTCTACATAGAACATCGGTCTCTCCCCTCGCACTTCACTCACCTCTAAAAAAAACATTTAACATCATGTCCTTTGTGAACTAAAATTCCTCTACATAGAACATGATATTATAGACTTGCTCCAAACAAAAAGTGTGACTTACATTGACATATGGTCTGAAGTCTATTTTATTAATCCTCACACAACTTTCACTTTCATTGTCCAACATCATTTGACTCTCGTTGTTGTCATCTTCATTGTTGCCATAACATTGTCATAAGAACTATAAGAACTATACTATATTCTTTTGGACTAAGATTTCTTCACTATGAGATTCATATTTGAACTTGTTTTCTCCTCCCTTTTGTATCTACAGAAAACTAATCATCGATGTCCATATAAAAAGAAATCCATCTACCGAGATACACAAGTACCATTCACTATACTCTCTAGGATTCATCATTTTCACCTACATGGTTTATCAACACATTAGACTCCCCCTTAATCATAACTTGGTCCCAACATTCACATTCTGAGATTACAACATATCACATTCCCTCCTTGATTGAAGATTCAAATTCTTTGATTCAACATCAAGCTAGCATACGCGTACACCTTTCACCCTCGTACCTACCATACTGGTTCATTCCACAATTTGATTCCACATCCTCTCTATGCATAAGAGGGATACACGCTACATGATTACATGTGCTACCACATTAATACATGTAGGCATGACTCAACATGGCTTAAAAATACCTGGGGAAAACAACTTGAACTAAAAATTATGGGGTGTCAAGTACAACCAATCATGCAACCCCTACAACGCATATGCTCAATTACAACATTTCATATCAAGTATGTAACAAATATCGAAACTTATTTACATCAACACAAAGGTTACCATCTTCCTTTGTTGTAATCATATTCTCAAAATATAAGCACGTTACATATGTCAGAAATATAAACCCATTTACATCTCATCACCATGCATACTTTCTTCCTCGCATCTTCTTTAACTCACCTTCCCTTCAATATTATCATTCGTCATGAAGCATCTTTGGTCTTGATTTTCTTCTGGAGTTGTTTACATACTAGGCATCTCCATCTGTGTCTTCAAAATTTGATTCAACGTATTGGATCTCCATAACTTACATGTCATTTTTTTAAGTCGCATATTCTAACAAAATAAATATACTCCGATATTGAGTTAACTATGCTTAATAGGTTTCTTTCGCAATCCTCAAGAAATTTAAAGACACATTTAATTTCTATAGGCATGCATGTCTCTTTCTTATGAAGCATGGATCTAGGCTTCTCCAATTTCATTCACACCTCTTTAGCTCTTGCATTTGACTTATGCTGGCTCAAATTCCTTATCGCTAGTTCGAACCCTCGCTCATCCACCATACCTTGTAGAACCCATCGATCATATAATTATATGACATTACAGTTACTTTATGCCTTTCTATCTATAACATTTGATGCCAACATTTAATAATTCATGACAACGAAGATTGTTGAGTATGGTGTCATTGGTGACCTATTAGGTCTCTCTATCAACAACTTCAGTGCACTACATGGTTCAACTCATTTCATCTTGTGCGTAGATCATACTTTAATTTGGTCTTCCTCCTCCAAGAAAGAATGTTTATTGAATGTTACAACCCTACTTTGAATATTTATTATCAGTTTCCAATATTTAAGTTATTCACAAAACTATACTATGATGAGGGTTGTTGGAAAGAAGCACAATTTCCTCACCATGCCTATTCTATTATATTTGTCCCTCCTGTTTCGAGCGTTAGAAAACATGCTTTGATTCACTTGCATAATTGGGTTTTCAAATCATTGATACCATATTAAAATGGGCGAGTAGATCTTATTACACACAAACAATGCATTCAACACTCTATTGAATTAATGTAATGCTACATATAAATAGAACAAGTCTTTGTCTCAAGATAGACAAACTACCTTTGTCACTCAATCTACAAGTTGAGAGAATATATCAACCTCACACCATTCTAGAAAACATCTAGTTGGAAAGAATCTCTCACCTCCAACTAGTTCCAACAACCTCCTCAAGACTTGAAACAAACTATTCTCGTAGAGATGAACTCTACCCAATAATGACCAATAATCATAACAACCTCAAATATGATCACACATAATACAAGTAGGAGTTACATATTCTAACACAGTGGTGCTACCCATTGGATTACATTTTCCTAGGCCCTCTAGATAGGGAGTCAAGCCCAATCCCACTCGAATACCATGATAGAAAAAGGGAGAGTAGACATTATAATTTCGCACACACCAAAACTTTGTTTACATGCTCTATTAACATCAAATAGATGTCCTATCTAACCACACTAACAAATTGTTAAGAGAATATCTCAACAACACAACAAACTAGGAGCTAACTAGTTGAAAAGAATCTATCATATACAACTAGATCTAAAAACCTCCTAAAATATAGAAACAAACTCCTTACATGAAGATAAAATCTAATCAATAATAACAAAAAATAATCACATTCACAAATATGATAACACATTAGACAAATAAAAGTTAATAATTTCAACAATCCTAAGTAACCCATCTAAAAGTGTTATGATTACTAGAAAAACAACGCATAAAGATGATTTTTCTAAAGTTTAGAGCATTAAGATGAATCAATGAAGAAGACCTCCCAAATGTCCTAAACAATTTGAATTATCTAGATGCTTTAAATAAAGTGAAGAACGGTTTAAATCTTCAAAATTCATTTTAAAAATAAAACGGTGGTTTGACCTGTTATGTTGTGCATAGTTAATATTGTTTTTCTTAATATATATATATATTATTTTGATTTCCGAAAAAATCGGACAGACTATATATATTCTTTTGATTTCCGAAAAAAATCGGAGAAGCTTAAACGTGTATTTTGATTTCCGAAAAAATCGGACAGACTATATATATTCTTTTGATTTCCGAAAAAAATCGGAGAAACTTAAACGTGTAATATGTTGTGTACGGCTAATATTTTTTTTCCTCGTTGAAAAAGAGGACATTTTAAAGACTTTAAAGAAAATTAGGAATGCTTTCATATGTGAATTTTTTCAAAAGCATGTTGATAGTGGTTAGATATGATATATTGTGCACATGTTGGATATGGAAAAACTTGATGGCTAAAAAGTTTTTCGTTTTTGTAAATAAGAAAATGTGCTCCACGCTCAATCACATCAAATAATTTTTTTCATAATATATACTATATTATAATCATCTTGTCTACCCAACTTCCTAACTCCACTACATCGCTAACGCCAACTTCATATCAACATCCATAATTATGGTCTGCGGAGCTCTTTCCGTTATTACTATAGTTGAGAGACGAGCCAAAGTCGTCTCAAGTGGTGCATGGGTGTAATCACAAGGGCATCCATTTAGTCTACCTTAGATGGCTAATAGAAAGTTACCTAAATGTTGGATTATCCCAAGTTTTTATATTTACCTCATCCAACTCCTTTGGGTTTACCTAACACCCAAGTTACATAACACCTAACTCCTTTGGGTTTATCTAGTCATGTGGAGCGGTAATGACACCTAACTCCTAACTTCTTTGGGTTTATTTTCAGGTTTATTAATGACACCTAACCTCTTTGGGTTTATTTTCAGGTGATCTCTCTTTAGTTTTGGATGACAAGAATTCGAGTGTTGAGCTTAAGATTTCTTCAACTAAAAGCACAACACATTTACAGGGAATACAACAAGGAAGCTCATCAGCTATCCAAAGAAGCATTACTCTTAGATGAGGATGGTATTTATTATGCAAATTTTGAAAGACTAGATGTTACATAAACTTGCAATGGTGCAAGGGTGATGTAAATGGACATTATTTTTGTTTTTTGAACTGGGTATGTAAAATCCGAGGATTTGCAAAGTATATATGCAATTCAGATTACTAGGTTTAAATGTATTTTGAAGAGAGATATTTGTTTCTTGGTACAAAGAAAGGATCGAAGAGATAATATTTGATCCTATTGGTTGCATGATTTTGTAACAAGACATATTTTCTAATAAAGACTTCTTGTGAAAAAAATAAGAGGGATATTTGGTAAAAAGATAGAGGGATATCTAATAAAATGGGGTTTCTTAATTGTTGAAAGATATATGTTAGGAAGGAGTTCCAACAAAAGAAACTTGGAGACGTTTATTATTTAGTATCCCACAAACATATTTCAAGAGTAAGACTGCCTGAAAAATATAATAATTATAGAAAATCTATTTAGTTTTAATTAAGAGCTTGCTAATAAAGAGAAAGAGTTCCCTAAACAGTCCATTTTTTATTTTATAGTTTGAAGTTTCTAGGGGCAATTATTCCTATATGGTATAGGGATGGGAGTGACTAAGAATCCCAAAATGATGATAGAGTTCAAAGTTCCCTAAACAATCCATTTTTATTTATAGTTTGAAGTTTTTAAGACATTATTCCTATATAATATAAAGGGATAGAGTGACTAAAAAGAATTCCCAAATAATGATAAGTTCTCCATGTGTCACTTGTAAAAGACTATTTAACCATGTTAGTCTATTTCAATACCAATCAATCAAAATCAAAAGCTAGATTTAATGTCATAGGCATTCCAAAGTTAGTAGTTTAAATGTTTTACCTTTTGCTTATTTTTGGAGATATTATTTGTTAATTTTATTTAATTTTATTAGAAATCATATCCCATACCCCACGGATCTTTTAGAATGTTAAATTTATTTAAAATATTAAAGTTTAAAAGGTTTAAACAACTTCTCTAATAGGTTTAAAAAACTTCTCTAATGATCTTTGAGATGATGCAAACAGGTATCTTGATAGATATATTATTTAAAAGGGCTCTTAAATAAATAATAAAGTTAGAGCAATTACAGGATAGAGATTTCCAGTATCAGCAAGATCAATGCAAAATGTTATTCTAATTTAAGGGTCCCAATGATAGGGAATTGATGTGTCCAGAATTCGCACCGATATGCTATTGTTGATTAAAGCAAAAAATGCGAAATGATCGCGTGAATGGTAGTCCGAAAGGACGTATATGTTAGGCAGAAATGACGTATCGTTCACTGGAAACAAAGAAAATGCTTTCGGAAGATTTTTTTGACCAAACTGATTGGTTTAGGAGTCGGCCACGACAGAAACACTTGGGCTTTAAATGTCTGGCCAGCTCGAAGGTAGGGGCGGAATAAGTAGCACGAGAGCAAGTGTAGCTATTAATTGTGAGTAGCTATCTGAGAATGGGCCAGGAATTGGGATTTGCGACAAGGTCTCTCTGGGAATACGCAGAGTTTTATATTGAAGCTCTGGTTGCATTGGTGGCGGCATGGAGCTTCTTCATTTTCATCAGCCACAACAAGCTAGAGGCGCCACCTGCCCAGACCATTCCAATTGCCCACGTTATCAGAGCCTCCATCACTGGGAAAACTGCAAGCCTTTAGCCTTTTTCCTCTAGAATCTGGAGCCTCTCATGTCCTCTCCGCCTTATGCTCCTCCGCTCTTACCTTAGTCCTCTCTTCCGGCGACATCGCCGAGGAGTTTCTCAAGACCCATGATCATCTTTTCGCCAACAGACATTCATCCATATTAAATTACTTGACAGTATGGCATTTCTCAGGCACATTAGCCCTGCTCATGTAAGCCCTTACTGGAGGCAGATGCGTAAGGTCTGCGTTTTGCAGTTGCTGAGCTCCAGACGCATTGATTCCTTCCGCTTCATAAGAGAAGAGGAAGTCTCAGCCATGATTCTCTCTATTATTAATTCAAATTCAGATCATCCTCAGGATGATTCTCGCCCCTTAAACATCAGAAAAACCGTCTCAGCTCTGACAAATGCTATAATCTGCAAAATGGCCTTCGGTAGGAAATATTCAGACGAAGACATAATCGACGGCACTGGATTCAATTCATCGGTCAAAGAGATTCTTCTGTTAGCCGGTTCTTCTAACATCGGAGATTACATACCATTCTTGGCCTGGATGGATCGCCTGCGAGGGTTCAACCGTCGCTTGAAGAACGTGCATAACACAAAAGACCAGTTCTTAGAGAAAGTAATAGAAGAACACGAGCTTAATGCGCAGAATGACCCCAACGTCCCGCGAGATCTCTGCAGAAAACGATATGGAGCTCCAAATTACACGAGACAATATAAAAGCCATCCTCTATGTATGTAAAAATTCCATGTGCTTTTTTTCAATGGAAACTTTCAAATAAATAAATACGATGCATTACAGTAATTATGATCATGTGATACTGTATAGATGTCTTTGACGATGATGATAATCGCAGGATATGTTGGCCGCTGGCACGAATACGTCATCTACAAGCATAGAGTGGGCAATGTCCGAAGTGCTGAGAAACCCTCGAGTGCTGCAGAAGCTTCAGGACGAGCTGGAAAGCATAGTTGGAATGGGGCGTATGGTATGCAGAGTTTGATCTTCCTCATCTCGTTTATTTGCAAACCGTGGTGAAACGCTCGGGCGCTCCCCCTAGTAGTGCCTTTCCGATTCACTTGTCTCTGGAGGACTGCACTGTTTTGGGCTATGAAAAACGCTCAGACTCCACCCAGTAGTGCCTTTTCCGATTCACTTGTCTCTGGAGGACTGCACTGTTTTGGGCTATGAAATCCCCATAAACACTCGCATTTTTTTTAATCTTTGGGCAATTGGTAGGAACCCCAAGTCATGGGGGCCGGATGCCCAAAGTTTCAAGCCCGAGAGGTTCCTCATTGAAGCAGAAGCTGGCTTGATCCACAAAACTCATGAAAACTTCGAGTGGCTTCCGTTCGGAGCAGGGAGGAGAGGATGCCCCGGGCAACAGTTGGGAACGCTTGTTGTAGAGTTAGCGGTGGCGCAGCTCTTGCACTGTTTCAACTGGAGGCTTCCCCTGAATGAGCAGGAATTGGACATGACTGAAATGTTTAATGGACTCACTCTACCCAGAGCGCATGAACTCTTCGCTCTTCCGACTCCTCGTCTTCCAGTGCTGTAATTAGTATGGCTAACTGTTGCAGTATATAAGTATCGTTTTTACAGTAGATTAGAACCTAATGAAGTGCTTTGTCTTTATAAGTATTGTTTTTACAGTAGATTAGAACAGTAGAATGCCCCGTGCATTCAACGTGTGCTTATTTAAGCGATAATTTCTTAAAGAGGTAGATTTTGTGCTCAGGATCAGTTTTCAACATTTCACAGTGGCAATTTCGTTTCGACCTGTTTAAGGTATCTGCGATCCTTCAATTTCATTGTGCAGTATCGCTAATTTTCAAATCAATTAGTTGAACCAGCATTCAATTCTAACGAGTGTATAACTTGTAGTGTGATTTGAAAGTATAACTTGTAGTGTGATTTAAAAGTATTGGAGTTCATATTTTAAAAAATATATTTTAAAAAATACGACTGAGTTTGATAATATATCTCATTATATAATTGATAATATATTTTATTATATAATTTTTTTTTATTATTAATTATATAATTTCTTTTGGTAATATGTGTTAATCATATATTTTCATATAATAATATATGTTTATTTTTTTCTCTCCTCAAATTTTATTTTATTTAAGTAGAAACAAAATTAACATTTTGTATAAATATATGTAACCATGTATTTTTCAGTCAAAGACATTTGACCCATTTGTAGTAAAAAAAAAATATTCATCCTAAAACGATGAAAAACTGAAGTTGATACCAAAATATAAGGCTAGATTCCAGTCACCATCTAGAGTTCAACAATATACATAAAGTGATCCCTATATAGGCTTTCCAAAATTGGACTCCTACTATTGTATAGGAAGAATTTCACAAATCAACAATCACTGCTTTTACTTGGGCTGATATAGATATCATTTTAGATGCCTTGATGACCCATGTTGGGTCAAACATTATATGACAAAGGAAAAATCAGAAAGGGAGGATAGGATAACAAGTTGTGGAGTTCGGATCTCGAGCTACCAAACCTGGTGGATATATGAAGGGTCTATGGTAAAACTCAAAATGGATGTCGTCCTTGATTTCCTCTATTTGCCAATGCTCGATATCCAGTTGTGAGCATGCCTTAGAGAGTGCATCAACAACCATGTTGTGTTCCCTGTATACATGATGAATAGAGTAAGAGACAAATGAGGCCAAAATGTAAAGCACATCTTCAACAACTGGGAGAAGTATGATATTATGACATTTTTGAGTTTTGTTGATCTAATTTATAACTATCATGGAATCTCCAAAAATATGTAAAGAGGTGACTCCTTTTTCTCCTATAAAATTCACTAATAGTTTCAGAGCCATCACTTCAACCAAATTGTTTGTCCCGGCCCCCAAACCCATTTTGAGGTTAAAAAAATTTGCGTTGGAGAGGTGGAGAGAAACCCCTCCTTCATTGAGTTGAGAATCATTGTGGGATGCCCCATCAAAAACAACCCAAGGCCTTGAGATATCCACAGTTTATTTCGTGATATGTCTAATAGGTATGTGCTCTTTTTCTTGAGGTAAGTGAGATAGGATGCTTAAACTCTAGACATCAATGCGTTCCAACATGGGAGGACTATATTTAAAGATGGATACATTTCTAGCAAGCCAAGCTCCCCAATTTATAATTGGTGTAATGGCTTTTATGTTTCTATTCATTGGATTTGTAACTTACATTTTCCATGATTCTTCAATTGTTGGTCCCTACCACCTACATGATTGATTCGAAGACTTTGAGACAACTGACCAAATTTATTTGACAAAAAGGTAGGACAAGAAAAGACGTGTGATGGATTCCCTGACATCATTGCATAGTGTGCACCAACCTGGTCCTTCTATATTTATGATCTTCAGTCTATCCTAGGTTGACACTTTATTCTTTATCAGGCACCATATGAAGATACAGGCTTTTAATGGGCATTTAATTTTCCATATCCCTTTCCACCACTAGGAAGGCTCATGTTGAATTAGATTGATATTGATTTGTGAATATCTAGCTTTGGGGGTGTAGATTACATGAGGGGCATTTTGCCACACCAATTCATCCTCCCTTGTTGTAAAACGAATATTCCCTATTTTGAGTGCTCTGATATATTTTGTCCATATCCCAACATAGTCCTCCCCTATCTCAAGAAATGTTGCTTCCTTCCATTCTTAGCCCCGAATAGTAGTTATGTTTGTATCTGCTACATGGTCAAGGTATAATATCCCTTGTTCATGCAACTGATCTAGCAATCCTTGGGGGAGTATATGGTTTCTACCACTCCACAACTAGGGATCAAAACCCACCCAAACTTTTGTGCCTTTTACCACTCTCCAAGAAAGTCTGTCACCTACCACTTGGAAAGAGTTTATTATATCTTTCCAAATGATGTAGCCATTTGAGGTCTCCTTTGTGGGTCTTCTAATCCATTCCTCCACCGAGTTCGGCCTTATATATTTATATGCAATAAATTTAGTCCAAAGACTATCTGTCGTAAGCAATCTCCATAGAAAATTTTCTACTAAAGCCTTATAGAAATGAAATAAAAAATTTAATCCTCAACCTCCCAGCTATTTGGGCGTTGCCAGGGTATCCCATTTTACCCAAGGTAAAACAAAATGATCTTTTGAGTTGGCCCATAATAATTTGAAACATATTTGTCTTGTCTTTTCCAAAATACCTTTAGGAATCCAGGTGAGTGACATCCAGTATACCGGAATTGCTTGAAGCACTGATTTTACGAGAATTAGTCTTCCTACTCTGGATAGCCATCGAAAGCTCCAGGACTTCAATCTCTTTTCCAATTTTTCTATTATCCAAGTCCAATGCTCCTTTTCGTAGCAGTTTAGTTTTAGGTGAAAGCCCAAATATTTTAGGCCTTCATCAAGGGTGCTTTGATCAAAGGGAAAATGGCCCTTGTAACACTCCAATTCTTCCTCACTCATATTATTGGTTGAGATGGTGGATTTGTGATCATTTATCTGCATACCAGTTTCCCTCCCGAAGAGATCTAAAATTTCTTTTAATATGTCTGCTTCCCCCTTTTGACCATTTCATAAAATCAAGACATCATCTACAAAAAGGATATGGGAGATCCTTAAGGTGGAAGATATCGATATTCCTTGAAATTAACCCATGGATTTTGCATCTTTGATAGCCCTATTGCGTCCTTCTCTTACCAACAAGAAGAGTAGTGGGGATAGGAAGAATCCTTATTTTATCCCACGTTCTGTTGGAAAAAAAGGGAGTCGACTGCATTTATAAGGACTGCAAAGGAGGTTGTTGTGATGCAACTCATAATCCAATTAATGAAGGGAAGTTCAAATGCCAAGTGTTTCTATAAGAGCATTATATAGAGCCAACTAACTTTGTCAAAGGCTTTTGAGAGATCTATCTTTATCACTGGACTTTTGATTTTATGGGTTTTAATGTTGTGCAGAGCCTCTTGCACCACCTTGATTGCTTCATGTATTTGTCTTCCTTCCAGAGATCCAAATTGTTCATGTGAGACAGATTTTGAAAGGATGGCATTTATTCTTTTACTGATAATCTTGGAGATTATTTTGTAGACACTGTTACACAAAGAGATGGGTATAAAGTCATCTAGGGATTTTGGGTCGTCCACCTTTGGGATGAGTGCAATAAAATTTGAATTTAGAGGTGCATGAATGTGTCCATTTACTCTGGATTCTTTTACTACTTTAAGGATGTATTTTCCAATAAACTCAAAAATCCCTACAAAGAAATCTATGGTCTAACCATCCGAACCTGGGCTTTTGTTTTTTTGAAAGTTGTGGAGAACTTCAAGCTCATCTTCAGAAAGCACTTCTGTAAGGGCCATGTTATCTTATTCTTCTACAAACCTAGCGAAGAAAAGTCCCATGCATAGTATGGCATTGATTGATACTCATCCATTGGCTTTGAAGAGGTTCCATAAATGACAAGTACCCAACAATGTCATTCCCTCGAAAGAAGAGGTGGGTCTACCCTGTGGATCATTGAGACTCCAGATTGTGTTCTCCATATTTCTCCCTTTTGCATACGCATGGAAGAATTTTGTATTCTTGTCCCTGCTTTGTATCCATAGTGTTTGACTCTTTAGTATCCATAAGTTTTATTTCTCTTCAACGAGTTGTCTTCTCTTCTTTTCTAGGGTTAGGAGGGCCTCTTTTGCTTCTAGAGAAGCGAAACCTCCTCCCTTCGATTCAAATATATTTTGAAGGGATTTTTTTGCATCAATGAGTTCATGTTCCTCCCTCTGCCTTTTCCATCCCGCCCTATCCAATGTGGCCTTTTTTAGTCTTTTTAGATTGTTTGCAAACTAGACTGTGGCTCGAGCCTCCTCAGTTTGGTCGATAGGGACCCAAGTTTCCTTTATCAGGGACATGAATTCCTTGTCCTTTATCCATTTCTGAGTTGAATGTGAAAGAACTAACGATATTTAGAGTTATTCCTAGTACTTCCAAGAAAATTAGATGGTGGTCCGACTCCTTTCCACTTCCAATCCATTTCTTGAAGCTTAAGGGGCATTCAAGAATCTTTTCTGATAGGAGAAAATGATCTATTCTTTTATCTATAAATTCATCCCCTATTTTTTTTTTGCGCCAAGAGGGGAAAATGTTTATGGGGGGAATGTTTATCAGTTCCTTTTCGCTTAAAAAGTGACTAAAGACGTCTAAGAGGGGGTCAGGGCATGCTCTTGGGACCCATGATTCATCCATCCCTACTAAGAAGTTGAGATCACCCACTAATATGATATCATTATTTCTCATAAAATAATTTTTTAGAAGATTGTCCCAATAGGTTACCCGATCCTTGTATGGGCCATACACATTCAATATTGTGAAGCATCTCCCCAATTATTCCTGGAAAATGTTTACCCCCATCCAAAAAGAGAAACCCCAGGTATTTAGAACATTGATAGATATGAAGTTCCACCCTAGGGCCAAACCTCCCAATCTACCTTTAGCATCTATTAAAATGAACTTCCACTATTTGAGAAATGATTCCATACAGGGGATGACCGTAACTGTGTCCCCCATTTTCTCTTGGAGTAGAATAAGGTCTAGCTAGGTCGACTCCACCGACTGCTGGAGGGAGATTTTACGGATGGGCTCACCAAACCCCTGCAATTGAAGGAGAGAACATTCATTTCAACCCCCCTTCCGGGGCTTGTGATACTCTAAGGGCCCCTAAAATGGATAATTGTCTTCCTGCTACCATGTCCAACATGACTCTAGATTGGAATTTGGATAGACAATATTTTCTCCCCTGACCCTTCACTCCAATGGAGGAGTGAAGTTTTAATCCCAACCCCTCCATCTTCTTAATTACTCCTCTGACAATCGAGCTGGATCAATTTCTTAATTGGTAAGCCACCAAGTCTTCTTCCAAGTATTTCAAGGATTTAGCAAAGGATAGGGGAGTTTTGTGGGGAGCTCGAGACCAGAGAACAAGAGGAAATAGGGGGACTAGGGAGGGAGAAGGATATGGGGTCTGAGTAATCAAAGGTGGAGGAGAGGTTCTTCAATGTTCCAAACCATACATTTCCCGATAGAGTGAATGACTGGAAACTGAGACTAAAGGAAGAGAGAGAAAAACATGGCTTACCAAACTAAAGGGAGAATCCCTGATGAAGCTCCTGAGCTATTGAAGAATCCTAAGTTGATAGATAATGGTTAGGGATTGGTGTTGAACCTCAGTAAGAGGAGTGACCCAAGGCCAATAATGATCTGCCATCTTCAAATTTCTACCCTGAACAAGCATTAGATGTAGTCACTGATTTTCCCTGTTTCGTTAAGGATGAAGGGAAATCCATTTCCAACTAATACGTCCCTCTCTTCTTTGGAGTTATACGTAGGCCTCCGTCGCTTTTAGTAGTCATATGAAGCTTACATTCTTTGGCTACATATCCATGCTTATGGCATCGCCGAAATTGGAAAAGTATCCCCTCATAATCCAGTTTTTACATGACAGATTTGCCACCCCAGGAAAGCTCCATTTCCTCTACAAGCCCCTTCCTAACATTGCGATGAAAAATAATTTGGGCAATGGAAGATTTACCTATTGCGAGGAAGGACATGCCAGCGTCCAAAAAACTCCCTATGGTATTCCCCAATCTAATAAATCCCTCCTTAGTGCATAGCTCATCAGGGAGACCCGATAAGTGAGCACAAAACAAAAGCTTGTCCACCTTTTCATGACTGAGATCAAACATGGGGACCATTTTTTGAGGAGGACCTGAGAGGAGTCAATATACTAGGGGGTATTTAGAACCCACTTGGCCTCCTCAACTTTCTTTAATATGAGCATAAACCAACCTTTGGAGAGGGTTTGAACTGATGGCAAATGGTGCATGGTGGTTGCCCATGAATTTTTCACCCAGTTCTCGAGGGTGTTAATTCCAAAATTTTGACCATTAGATCTACCCACCATAACTTTCTCTGACATCTCCAAGACCTGGGGTAACATAAGGTCGTCACCTAAAGCCAATTTCAATAGAGGCCTAGATGGCTTTATGGAAGAGGATTTCTTATTTCGAGGGGGGGAAGAACTCTGGGTGATCCCAGGGGCTGTCGCGATTAGTAGGTGGGACTAGGTAGGTCAATTTTCATTCTGCAAGCTAAGACCCCTTCCCACGAAAACCCCCCCACCTAGATAAGCGAAAGTTTGATCCTGAGCCACTACAATATTTGAGAAACCCAAAGTTGAAGACTTACCAACTACAATAATCGATGTCGACTTAGCATGATTGATTGATCTAAGAGGAGAATGAGGGTTCTCACCAGGTCATGGAAGCTCTTCCCATTTGTGGCTAGAGTCGTCGAATCCATAAATTTGAGGTAAACAAAGAGAAGACAGGGTTTGTGGGGGAGAAACCATCGGCCACCTCAAATAGAATATGAGCCTCATTCTCTTTCCATTCTAGAGAGCATAAAGCCAATGGAAATATCTCTGCTAGGTTTGCCGATGGGGTTACTAGGAAGGCCACCGAGGGTGTTTCCTCGAAATGTGCCTCTAAAGCTAGACCACATCCCGACAAAAAGGAATAGGGGATAAACAACCCACTTGAATAGAGCGCAGGTTTTATGGCGATGGGGTCGGAAGAGGAGACCTCGGGCCTTTGATCTTCCATCCCAACTAGATTGAGCCTTGGAACTGGAGAAATGGGGGTCTAGTGGATAGGTGGCGATGACCAAATCAACTACCCATCTAAATGGTCCCGGGTATAGTCCAACTCTTACAACTCATCCATGTAGGAGGGAATCTGCGGGACCTAGAAAGTGACAAAGGAGTGGTGGATAATTCTGAAGGGGAGGGTGAGGTCATGAAAACTGTCAAGGGCGATCTGAGAGAGACCTACGACCATCAACAACTAGGATTTTTTTAGGCCCCCTCCTCATCGTCAAGTCCCAATATGGATGTTATATATTTGCAAAGGAAGAATAACCATACTTCCAACAATATATGTTGATTATATTTCTATATATATATGTTTATTATATTAATATTCTAATTACCTTTTTTTTTTTTATCTTTTGTTATCACGAGTGTTTTGGTATTATGTTTCTCATATTTCTATTTGCAAGATATAATTATGTAATGAAATTCACTCCCACTCAAATCAATGCACTATTATGTTTTATCATTAAAATATCATTATATAATGCAACCCCCCTCTCTCTCTCTCTATAGAGTGTGTGTGAGAGAGAGAACTCAATGTTGAACATGAAATGAATTCCACATCTTCCTCATTGTGTTGAGTGGTGCACTACACCCGAGTATGGGGGAGATGTTCATGTAACATAACACATTAAAATACTAATAAAGAACTAAAACAATAATAAATTTAATAATAAAATGTTATGTGGACTCCATTAATTTACACTCACACACAAGAGCCGAGTATGGGNTTTAATTTTAATTGCTATATATAGTGGGCCTAATGGTTAACATTACATGGGTTTGCTCCTTGGAGGTCACAATTTCAAATCCAGAGGGGGGTGGGGTATGTACACCTTTGTAGCATTTAGTAGTCAAATCCCTCCATGGAGGGGGTCCATTGTCACATGAACAAAGGGGTCTCATACACCAATTACGGGGTCACTTGTCCCACATACAAGGGGTCTCATACACCAATTGAGGTCCCTTCTCCCACAAAGAAGAAGATCTTGTACACCAATTGGGGGGTCTCATACACCAATTGGTGTATCCTTGGTGGTGAGCTTCAAAATAGATTATTATTATTATTATTATATAAAGTTGTTATTAAAAAATTGATTTGTTATTAATATTTTTTTAAATGTCACTTGTGAACCCCATATAAGATATTACACATCTCCCTCTTATTGGGATGTAAAAGGCACCTATTTATGAAAGAAAACATTTTTTACTCTCAATTACTTTATATATATAAAGTTGATATAAAAATATTTCACTTAAGGTATACATTGAAATATCTTATTTATAATTGACAATAAAATATTTTTTAATTATTAATATTTTTTTAAATATAACTTAACCTGATGTAAAAAAAAATTGCACTTCTTTATAAAAAAAAAAAAAAAAAACTTTTAAACTTAACAAAACTATGAAAGAAAAACAAATATTCCATTGATTTTTCAATGTATTTATATTTATATTTTTGAATTTGGAATATCTATAATAAACTAATATAATATTTTAAAATTCACCCTCTATTTTAAGCACTTCCTTCCATTGTTCCTTCTATTTTGCCTTCCTCGAAGGCATTCAGAGAAGGAACTGGGTTTTTGAACCAATCCACATGTCCTGGGGGTATGAAATCCTTAGACTCAAGGATTCTTGATTGGCGTGAATAAAGAATACAAAAGGAGGGCTTCTACCACTATTGGCCCGCCCTACAACGATTAGTGTTTTATTCCATTGATTTTTCAATGTATTTATATTTATATTTTTGAATTTTGAATATCTATAATAAACTAATATAATATTTTAAAATTATATATGTATATATATTTCAATTACTCATAAATTGTAATTTAATACTCATGATCATCATATATTTTATTAAATACATTAAAATAGATGTTAAACAACCTGATTTTCCCCGATTTATTATCTTCATTTTACCGAACCGACAAAACTCCAACCCTCTCCAACTTATGCTTAAAAGATGAGAATAAAAACCATAATAGTTTTTATAGACCTTGATCCTAAATAACTTGAAACATAAGTCGATTGAAAAGTAGGTTTTATATAAAACTTTAAAACATAAGAAAAACTAAAAATACACCGAATATAAAATTTAACAGCGATAAAATCAGAGATGCTTCCTGATGTGACAAAAGGTGGAGCTAAGTGGCAAACAGAAGAAGGGGAATGGTTTTATAGTTTCCATATCTCTTTTTTGAAAGAAGTTTTGGTTGAGTTTTTTTATTATCTTCATCGTATTCTAATTTTAATTTTTGTTAGTGTAATATATATAAGTTAAAAAATTAAGAGTTTAAGATAATTGTTTTTTATATTATTTTTTATTTTTTTATTAATTTATAATGATGATGATTAACGTCCACTAAGATCAAATTGGTCTATCGGCCCTTAAGAGGGTAAGTGATTACTCGTGATTCTTTAGAATTTTGTTTCTGTGCTCGAAAAACATTAAGAGAAGTTTTCCAAGATCACCATACTTTTGTTGAGTTAAGAGGTTAGGAAGGTTGGTAGTGTGACAAATATTTTGAAAATGAGATCTAATATGAGTATAGGCTGGGCAATCTAAGAGAAAATGCTTTTCTTCTTCAACATTCTTAGTGTCACAAAGGTGACACACTCTTTCATCCCATGACGTTTTAGGAATTGACCAACGTCTGGTTTCACTATGCAGCTCATGAGAATTTGTTCTTATCTTAGCAATGCTTATTTTTTTCTTTACAGTTGGAAAAACATATAGATAATTTTGATCTTCTAGATTAGGGTTGATTACATATTTATAATACCTTAAATTTCTTTTTCCTTGTAACTCTTTATCACACCACATTTTGTCCTTAAATTTTGATTTGACATTTTTTTTAATAGTATCTTTATTCTGCAAAATTGTGTCTTCCATGATTCCCCAATAGTTTAGCCAATACCGGGCATCTTTATGCCATCCTCGCTTGAGTTGATGGTGGTTATGACTCAATTTTGAAGCAATTTTAGGAAGCCTCTTGTCTTCCATGTTGTTTAACTTGTTCTTATATATTAAGTATCTAGTCATATCCATGCTCTCAATGGGGGAGAGGCTTGTTTCTAAGAGAAGGATGGGATAGGGCGTATTTCCTTTAATTTCGAGATTATAGGTTATAAAATTCTTTTGTATTTTCTCTATCTTTCTCCTTGATTCACGAGAGATACTACAACCCCAGTCTTCACATCCATAAAGAATAACAAGTGTAACAAGAGTCTCAAAGAGGAGTTTCTTCTTATCCCAACTCCAAAGATCAGCTGATTTACAATTGTTTTCAAGCCCATAATAAGCTTTTCATCCCCCAATAATCCTTTTCTCAATGCTATAATTCCAATTGAGCTTGTGGTGAATATCAATTCCAAGATATTTGTATGAAGTCACTTCCTCCAAGTTGTTGTTGTCATATACGAAGGAATCATAAGGGATCTTATTGTATTTAATAATCATGACCTTAGTCTTATCAGTATTAACAATCATACCCATATTGGAGCAAAAATCCTTGAGGATTCTTAGTTGGTTTTGAATATCATGGGGACTCCTTGCCATAAGAAGGATATCATCGACATAAATAAGAAGATTGATGAATATACCAGTGAGAGTAGGGTCTACACAACCTGTTTTCTCCAAGCAATCTTCTAACTTGTCAATGTATATGCCAAAAAGGGTAGGGGACAAGGGACAACCTTGTTTGACTATGATATTTCAGTTAATCTCTTTTGACCAGCCCTGAGTGTTTTTAAACTTAGCAATAACATTCTCATGCATCCTTATTGCAACAACCCTCAACTTGAGAGACACTTATAGCTCTTCCAACCTATTCCAAAGGTTTTTCCTAGGAACCATGTCAAAGATTTTCTAAAGTCAACAAAAAGCAACAAAGATTGGTTTTAGTCTTGCAGAACTCCTCTACAATGATCCTAAAGGTAACAAGATGGCCCAGAGTTGAATGATATCTACTAAACCTGACCTGGCCTTTAGCTCTTTTATCGTGACTTTCTAGCCAAAGGATAATCTTTTTTTCCAAAATAATTCCATAAAGATTGGCTAAAATCAGGCTAATCATAATGGTCCTAGAATTAGAGGGAATGTTTCTATCCACATTTTTAAAAATAGGAACAATGAGGCTTTGCGTCCAGGATTTAGGGAAGCCCTGATTGACTGCTAAATTAAAGAGCTCGTGTATGTGAGGGATAAGGATTGGCCCTCCGATTTTAAAAATTTCATCTTGGTAGCCTTCAATGTCCTTAGCTTTCCCATTTGAAAGCCAATTAACCCCGAACTCTATGTCATCTAAAGAAAAAACTTATTCCTTTGTAGGGACAATAGGAATGGTGTCCATAGCATTAGGGAACTTGTAAAGACTTTTAAGGTAGGAATTATAGTCCCTTAAGGGAATCCTATTATTTTCTTTAGTATTGTGTTTTAAAATTTGGCTCCAGAACTTCTTAGGATCCAACTTATATAGTTTTGAAAGTTGTTCTTGCCTTTTATTGATAAAGTATCATTTTTTCCTTTTAATTAGGGCTTTGTACGTTTTGATCTTATCAAGTTTTAATGACTCATTAGAAGCATCCCTAATGGATTTCCTAGCAATTTTACATTCTTTATCATACCAAGGGTTGGTCGTTCTATTATTCTTTTTATAGGACACCTCGAAAGAGAACTTGTTAATATAAGTGGAAAGGGTAGTTGTAAAATT
>SNQJ01S0003166.1:272967-283674 GCA_010110895.2 Picea sitchensis
GAGGATATTACTTTCATTTTTTAAACTATAAATATCTTGTTCTAAATTATTATAGGGAATTTTTTTATCTAGATTGTTTTTCTTATAAAAAGTAGAATTAATAGGTGCAAAACAACAAATTGCTATATACAAATTCTTAGCATTGGTGTCTAAAATTTCTATCCAAATCTACTGATTAAGAGGGTCAATCTTATGAAGTTGAATGTAAGGAGAAATTCTCTTTCTAATATAACAAAATATGTCTCCTATCCCTCTACGGTGGGATTTTTTGTTCCATGCCGACCACAAGACAAATCCTTCCATGTTAGGGACCTTAGACTCCTCATGCTCCCAAGTTTCAACTAGACAAATAATATCAATATCACTCGGGATCCAACTTATCATAGGACCTTTGTGCCATGGAAAGCCACGACAATTCCAAAAAATGATCTCGAGTGTTCCAAATTCCTATTTATTATTATCCTTCTGGTCTCTATCCCTAACAATAACTTTTCGATTTATAATTATTGCCCATTTTCCTTCTTTCCTAGCTTCTTTTAACTTTTGAACTTCCTTCCTTAATTCCACTTTGTCTTTGGGAATGAGGTCCATTTATAAATATTCCTCACCCTTTTAATCTCAGAGATTTACTAAGTATTCTATATTTATGGTCATTACAACTTACTTTGACACACATCAACCTATCTTTGTGATCAATTATTTTTCCTAGCCTCTTTGCTTCTATGAGGTAAGTAGTATCAATTTTTGATTTATTATTTAATTCTTCTCTTACTATCGCTAGCCTATCCTCCTCTTGTTGTTCTTTTATACAAAAAATTATGAGGTTCAAGGATCTTTTGTATGGTCCAATTTGATTAGCTTATTCATTTCCACTTTGATGGGTTTGATATCCAATTTGTTTTCCATATCACTGAGGGTCAAATTGTTGGTTAGTTTTTCTTCTAGCTCTTTAATCATATTTCTCAAATTGTGATTTTCTTCAACCACTCCTTCTTGGGTTGTTTGTTTATGTTTTTCCATTTCTTGAATCCTATCATTCATTTTCTATAATAATCTATCCTCGATTTGAGCTTGAATGATATTTTTAATTTTTTTTATCAATCATCATTTGGATTTTTACATCTCTTTCTTCACTCATTTTTTCTAGTGTTTCTAACTCTATTTGGATTTTGGCATCTCTCTCCTCTTCTTTTTTCTATTGATTCCATATAATCGTAAAGGATCTTTAGGACAATTTTTTTTTTCCAAAGAGAAGTATTATTCATGTTCAAAACCGCAGATATATAATCTTAAAAATAAAATATCTCCTTAAAAAAAACAAAAGAAAACAACAAAAAAAACCAAAAAAGTATTATTCCCATTCAAAACCACAGAGATATAATTTCAAAACTGTAAAGAAGTATTATTCCCGTTATAGAGATATAATTTCAAAACCGCAGAGAAGTATTATTCTCGTTCAAAACAGCAGAGAGAAATATTATTCCGAGAGATAAATACATAAAAACATATTTTATTGGGAAATTTTTTAAATTTGAAAAAGTTTGCTTATTAATTACTTTTATATTCCTATTATATTTAATAAATGTAAATTTAAGATAAATTTTCTTTCATAATAAAATAAAAAATAAATATAATAATATAATAAATTAACTTATATTTATGTCCATTTTTCAAATACAAAAAAAATTGTTTTGTGTTTTTTTTTTCCTTGTGTATAATATCTTCAAATTAAAATAAATTAATATTGATCTATAACAAAAAATAATAACCCAAAAGTCTAAACTTTAAATGATTTGGATATTTTTGGCAATTATCATTAGAGGTTATAGAATTTTTGGTCAAATTGTTGTTTTTGAATGCATAAATAGATTCAACGCCCCCAAAAACCCTTATTACACGCCGATTGTACAATCTCAACAACTAATATCTATAGTTCCAACAATTCTTCTAAATTTTTCGTCATGTTTTAATAAAAAATGGTCTTAAAAAGGTGTCCGAAAATGTTCAAACTGTAACATGTTTAGAATGCACTAAAAAAATATTACTCTTATATTTTGAAAACAAAATTTTGATAAAAAATAGTCTTTTAATAAAAATACATTACAAACATTACAAAACCGTCTCAGCTCTGACAAATGCTATAATCTGCAAAATGGCCTTTGAAAGGAAATATTCAGACGAAGACGTAATTGGCAGCACTGGATTCGATTCATTGATCAAAGAAATTCTTCTGTTAGCCGGTTCTTTTAACATCGGAGATTATATACCATACTTGGCCTGGATGGATCATCTGCGAGGTCTCAACCGTCGCTTGAAGAACGTGCATAACACAAAAGACCAGTTCTTAGAGAAAGTAATAGAAGAACACGAGCTTAATGCGCAGAATGACCCCAACGTCCCGCGAGATCTCTGCAGAAAACGATATGGAGCTCGAAATTACACGAGATAATATCAAAGCTGTTCTCTTTGTATGTTAAAATGGCTTAGATTTCTGTGGCTTTTAAAAAATAAATATGATCATCAATTTTTATATTATATTGTATTTGTTATTGGCAGGATATGTTGGTGGGTGGCATGGACACATCCTCTACAAGCATAGAATGGGCAATGTCCGAAGTGCTGAGAAACCCTCGAGTGCTGCAGAAGCTTCAGGACGAGCTGGMACGCGTGGTTGGAATGGAGCGTATGGTATGCGAGTCTGATCTTCCTCGTCTCGTTTATTTGCAAGCCGTGGTGAAAGAAACGCTCAGACTCCACCCAGTAGTGCCTTTTCCGATTCACTTGTCTCTGGAGGACTGCACTGTTTTGGGCTATGAAATCCCCATAAACACTCGCATTTTTTTTAATCTTTGGGCAATTGGTAGGAACCCCAAGTCATGGGGGCMGGATGCCCAAAGTTTCAAGCCCGAGAGGTTCCTCATTGAAGCAGAAGCTGGCTTGATCCACAAAACTCATGAAARCTTCGAGTGGCTTCCGTTCGGAGCAGGGAGGAGAGGATGCCCCGGGCAACAGTTGGGAACGCTTGTTGTAGAGTTAGCGGTGGCGCAGCTCTTGCACTGTTTCAACTGGAGGCTTCCCCTGAATGAGCAGGAATTGGACATGACTGAAATGTTTAATGGACTCACTCTACCCAGAGCGCATGAACTCTTCGCTCTTCCAACTCCTCGTCTTCCAGTGCTGTAATTAGTATGGCTAACTGTTGTAATTGCAGTATATAAGTATCGTTTTTACAGTAGATTAGAACCTAATGAAGTGCTTTGTCTTTATAAGTATTGTTTTTACAGTAGATTAGAACAATAGAATGCCCCGTGCATTCAACGTGTGCTTATTTAAGCGATAATTTCTTAAAGAGGTAGATTTTGTGCTCAGGATCAGTTTTCAACATTTCACAATGGCAATTTCGTTTCGACCTGTTTAAGGTATCTGCGATCCTTCAATTTCATTGTGCAGTATCGCTAATTTTCAAATCAATTAGTTGAACCAGCATTCAATTCTAACGAGTGTATAACTTGTAGTGTGATTTAAAAGTATTGGAATTCATATTTTAAAAAATACAACTGAGTTTGATAATATATCTCATTATATAATTTAAAATAGAATTGAGTTTGATAATATATTTTATTATATAATTTAAATAATAAAATTGAGTTGATAATATATCTCATTATATAATTGATAATATATCTTATTATATAATTTTTTTGGATTATTAATTATATAATTTTTTTTGGTAATATGTGTTAATCATATATTTTCATATAATAATATATGTTTATTTTTTTCTTTCCTCAAATTTTATTTAAGTAGAAATAAAATTAACATTTTGTATAAATATATGTAATCATGTATTTTTCAGCCAAAGACATTTGTTCCATTTGTAGTAAAAAAAAAAAATTCATCCCAAAAGGATGAAACACTGAAGTTGATACCAAAATATAAGGCTAGATTCCAACCACCATCTAGAGTTCAACAATATACATAAAGTGATCTCTATATAGGCTTTCCAAAATTGCACTTCTACTATTGCATAGGAAGAATTTCACAAATCAACAATCACTTCTTTTACTTGGGCTGATATAGATATCATTTTAGATGCCTTGATGACCCATGTTGGGTCAAACATTATATGACAAAGGAAAAATGAGAAAATGAGACTACTCCTGAAGTTGAAAGAAACCAAAAACCTGCAAAGGAGGATAGGATAACAAGTTGTGGAGTTCGGATCTCGAGCTACCAAACCTGGTGGATATATGAAGGGTCTATGGTAAAACTCAAAATGGATGTCGTCCTTGATTTCCTCTATTTGTCAGTGCCTGATATCCAATTGCAAGCATGCCTTAGAGAGTGCATCAACAACCATGTTGTGTTCCCTATATACATGATGCATAGAGTAAGAGTCAATTGAGGCCAAAATGTAAAGCACATCTTCAACAACTAGGAGAAGTATGATATTATGACATTTTTGAGTTTGGTTGATCTAATTTATAGCTATCATGGAATCTCCAAAAATATGTAAAGAGGTGACTCCTTTTTCTCCTACAAAATTCACTAATAGTTTCAAAGCCATCACTTCAACCAAATTGTTTGTCCCGACCCCCAAACCCATTTTGAGGTTAAAAAAATTTACGTTGGGGAGGTGGAGAGAAACCCCTCCTTCATTGAGTTGAGAATCATTGTGGGATGCCCCATAAAAAACAACCCAAGGCCATGAGATATCCATAGTTTCTTTCGTGATATGTCTAATAGGTATGTGGTCTTTTTCTTGAGGTAAGTGAGATAGGATGCTTAAACTCTAGACATCAATGCGTTCCAGAATGGGAGGACTATATTTGAAGATGGATACATTTCTAGCAAGCCAAGCTCCCCAATTTATAATTGGTGTAATGGATTTTATGTTTCTATTCGTTGGATTTGTAACTTACATTTTCCATGATTCTTCAATTTCCAGTCCCTACCACCTACATGATAATTGGGAGTTGCCAGGGTATCCCAATTTACCCAAGGTAAAACAAAATGATCTTTTGAGTTGGCCCATAATAATTTGAAACATATTTGTCTTGTCTTTTACAAAATACCTTTAGGAATCCAGGCGAGTGACAACCAGTATACCAGAATTGCTTGAAGCACTGATTTTATGAGAATTAGTCTTCCTACTCTGGATAGCCATCGAAAGCTCCAAGACTTCAATCTCTTTTCCAATTTTTCTATTATCTAAGTCCAATGCTCCTTTTTGTAGAAATTTAGTTTTAGGTGAAAGCCCAAATATTTTAGGCCGTCATCAAGGGTGCTTTGATCAAAGGGAAAATGGCCCTTGTAAAACTCCAATTCTTCCTCACTCATATTATTGGCTGAGCTGGTGGATTTGTGATCATTTATCTACATCCCAGTTTCCCTCCCGAAGAGATCTAAAATTTCTTTTAATTTGTCTGCATCCCCCTTTTGACCATTTCATAAAATCAAGACATCATCTACAAAAAGGATATGGGAGATCCTTAAGGTGGAAGATATCGATATTCCTTGAAATTAACCCCTGTATTTTGCATCTTTGATAGCCCTATTGCGTCCTTCTCTTACCAACAAGAATACTAGTGGGGATAGGAGAAATCCTTATTTTATCCCACGTTCTGTTGGAAAAAAAAGGGATTCGACCACATTTATAAGGACTGCAAAGGAGGTTGTTGTGATGAAACTCATAATCCACTTAATGAAGGGAAGTTCAAATTCCAAGTGTGTCTGTAATAGCCTTATATAGAGCCAACTAACTTTGTCAAAGGATTTTGAGAGATCTATCTTTATCACTGGACTTTTGATTTTATGGGTTTTATTGTTGTGCAGAGCCTCTTGCACCACCCCGATTGCTTCATGTATTTTTCTTCCTTCCAGAGATCCAAATTGTTCATGTGAGACAGATTTTGAAAGGATGGAATTTATTATTTTACTGATAATCTTGGAGATTATTTTGTAGACACTGTTACACAAAGAGATGGGTCTAAAGTCATCTAGGGATTTTGGGTCGTCCACCTTTGGGATGAGTGCAATAAAATTTGAATTTAGAGGTGCATGAATGTGTCTATTTACTCTGGATTCTTTTACTACTTTAAGGATGTATTTTCCAATAAACTCAAAAATCCCTACAAAGAAATCTATGGTCTAACCATCCGAACCTGGGCTTTTGTTTTTTTGAAAGTTGTGGAGAACTTCGAGCTCATCTTCAGAAAGCACTTCTGTAAGGGCCATGCTATCTTATTCTTCTACAAACCTAGGGAAGAAAAGTTCCATGCATAGTATGGCATTGATTGATACTCATCCATTGACTTTGAAGAGGTTCCATAAATGACAAGTACCCAAATGTGTCATTCCCTCGAAAGAAGAGGTGGGTCTACCCTGTGGATCATTGAGACTCCAGATTGTGTTCTCCATATTTCTCCTTTTTGCATACGCATGGAAAAATTTTGTATTCTTGTCCCTGCTTTGTATCCATATTGCTTGACTCTTTAGTCTCCATAAGTTTTATTTATCTTCAAGGAGTTGTCTTCTCTTCTTTTCTAGGGTTAGGAGGGCCTACTTTGCTTCTAGAGAAGTGAAACCTCCTCCTTTCGATTCAAATATATTTTGAAGGGATTTTTTTGCCTCAATGAGTTCATGTTCCTCCCTTTGCCTTTTCCATCCTGCTCTATCCAATGTGGCCTTTTTTAGTCTTTTTAGATTGTTTTCAAACTAGACTGTGGCCCGATCCTCCTCAGTTTGGTCGATAGGGAGCCAAGTTTACTTGATCAAGGATATGAATTCCTCATCCTTTATCCATTTCTAAGTTGAATGTGAAAGAACTAACGAGATTTAGAGTTATTCCTAATACTTCCATGAAAATTGGGTGGTGGTCCGACTCCTTTCCACTTCCAATCCATTTCTTGAAGCTTAAGGGGGATTCAAGAATCTTTTTTGATAGGAGAAAATGATCTATTATTTTATCTATAAATTCATCCCCTATTCTTTTTTTGCGCCAAAAGGAGAAAATGTTTATGGGGGGAATGTTTATCAGTTCCTTTTCTCTTAAAAGGTGACTAAAGACGTCTAAGAGGGGGTCAGGGCATGCTCTTGGGACCCATGATTCATCGATCCCTACTAAGAAGTTGAGATCACCCCTAATATGATATCATTATTTCTCATAAAATATTTTTTTAGAAGATTGTCCCAATAGGTGACCTAATCCTTGTATGGGCCATACACATTCAATATTGTGAAGCATCTCCCCAATTCTTGCTGGAAAATGTTTACCCCCAGCCAAAAAGAGAAACCCAAGGTATTTAGAACATTGATAGATATGAAGTTCCACCCTAGGGCCAAACCTCCCAATCTACCTTTAGCATCTATTCAAATGAACTTCCACTGTTTGAGAAATGATTCCATACAGGGGATGACCATAACTGTGTCCCCCATTTTCTCTTAGAGTAGAATAAGGTCTAGCTAGGTCAACTCCACCGACCACTGGAGGGAGATTTTTACGGATGGGCTCAACAAACCCCTGCAATTGAAGGAGAGAACTTTCATTTCAACCCCCCTTCCAGGGCTTCTGCTATTCTAAGGGCCCCTAAAATGGATAATTGTCTTCCTGATACCAAGTCCAACATGACTCTGGATTGGACTTTGGATGGACAAGATTTTCTCCCCTGACCCTTCACTCCAATGGAGGAGTGAGGTTTTAATCCCAACCCCTCCATCTTCTTAATTACTTCTCTGACAATCGGAATGGATCAATATCTTAATTGGTAAGCCACCAAGTCTTCTTCCAATAATTTCAAGGATTTAGCAAAGGATAGGGGAGTTTTGTGGGGAGATTGATACCAAAGAACAAGAGGAAATAGGGGGACTAGGGAGGGAGAAGGATATGGGGTCTGAGTAATCAAAGATGGAGGAGAGGTTCTTCAATGTTCCAAACCATACATTTCCCAATAGAGTGAATGACTGGAAATTGAGACTAAAGGAAGAGAGAGAAAAACATGGCTTACCAAACTGAAGGGAGAATCCCTCATGAATCTCCTGAGCTATTGAAGAATCCTAAGTTGATAGATAATGGTTAGGGATTGGTGTTGAACCTAAGAAAGAGGAGTGACCAAAGGCCAATAATGATATTCCATCTTCAAATTTCCGCCCTAAACAAGCATTAGATGTAGTCACCGATTTTCCCTGTTTCATTAAGGATGAAGGGGAATCCATTTCCAACTAATACATCCCTCTCTTCTTTGGAGTTATATGTAGGCCTCCGTCGCTTTTGGTAGTCATAAGAAGCTTACATTCTTTGGCTACATATCCATGCTTGTGGCATCACCGAAATTGGAAAAGTATCCCCTCATAATCTAGTTTTTACATAACAGATTTGCCACCCCAGGAAAGATCCATTTCCCCTGCAAGCCCCTTCCTAACATTGAGATGAAAAAGAATTTGGGCCCTGGACGTTTTACCTATTGCGAGGAAGGACATGCCATCTTCCAAAAAACTCCCTATGGTATTCCCCAATCTAATAAATCCCTCCTTAGTACATATCTCATCAGGGAGTCCCGACAAGTGAGCACAAAACAAAACATTGTCCACCTTTTCATCACTGAGATCAAACATGGGGACCATTTTTTGAGGAGGACTTGAGAGGAGTCAATATACTAGGGGGTATTTAGAACCCACTTGACCTCCTCAACTTTCTTTAATATGAGCATAAACCAACCTTTGGAGAGGGTTTGAACTGATGGCAAATGTTGCATGGCGGTTGCCCATGAATTTTTCACCCAGTTCTCGAGGGTGTTAATTCCAAAATTTTGACCATTAGATCTACCCACCATAACTTTCTCTGACATCTCCAAGACCTGGGGTAACATAATGTCGTCACCTAAAGCCAATTTCAATGGAGGCCTAGATGACTTTATGGAAGAGGCTTTCTTATTTTGAGGAGGGGAAGAACTCTGGGTGATCCCAGGGGCTGTCACGATTAGTAGGTAGGACTAGGTAGGTCAATTTTCATTCTGCAAGCTAAGACCCCTTCCCACGAAAACCCCCCCACCTAGATAAACAAAAGTTTGATCCTGAGACACTACAATATTTGAGAGAACCAAAGTTGAAGACTTACCAACTGCAAGAATCGATGTCGATTTAGCATGATTGATTGATCTAAGAGGAGAATAAGGGTTCTCACCAGGTCATGGAAGCTCTACCCATTTGTGGCTAGAGTCGTCGAATCCATAAATTTGAGGTAAACAAAGAGAAGATAGGGTTTTTGGGGGAGAAACCATCGGCCACCTCAAATAGAATATGAGCCTCATTCTCTTTCCATTCTAGAGAGCACAAAGCCAATGGAAATATCTTTGCTAGGTTCGTCGATGGGGTTACTAGGAAGGCCACCGAGGGTGTTTCCTCGAAATGCGCCTCTAAAGCTAGACCACATCCTAACAGAAAGGAATAGGGGATAAAAAACCCACTTGACTAGAGCGCAGGTTTTATGGCGATGGGGTCGAAAGAGGAGACCTCGAGCCTTTGATCTTCCATCCCGACTAGATCGAGCCTTAGACCTGGAGAAATGGGGGTCTAGTGGACAGGTGGCGACGACCAAATCAACTACCCATCTAAATGGTCCCAGGTATAGTCCAACTGTTACAACTCATCCATGTAGGAGGGAATCTGCGAGACCCAGAAAGTGACAAAGGAGTGGTGGATAATTCTGAAGGGGAGGGTGAGGTCATGAAAACTGTCAGGGGCGATTTGAGAGAGACCTACGACCATCAACAACTAGGCTTTTTTCAGCCCCCCTCCTCATCGTCAAGTCCCAATATGGATGTTATATATTTGCAAAGGAAGAATAACCATACTTCCAACAATATATGTTTATTATATTTATATATATATATGTTTATTATATTCATATTCTAATTACCTTTTTTTTTTTCTTTTATCTTTTGTTATCATGAGTGTTTTGGTATTATGTTTCTCATATTTCTATTTGCAAGATATAATTATGTAATGTAATTCACTCCCACTCAAATCAATGCACTATTATGTTTTGTCATTAAAATATCATTATATAATGCAACCTCTCTCTCTCTCTATAGAGTGAGAGAGAGAGAGAGAGAACTCAATGTTGAACATGAAATGAATTCCACATCTTCCTTATTGAGAGAGAACTCAATGTTGAACATGAAATGAATTCCACATGAAATGAATTCCCATGGAGGGGGTCCATTGTCACATGAACAAAGGGGTCTCATACACCAATTACGGGGTCACTTGTCCCACATACAAGGGGTCTCATACACTAATTGAGGTCCCTTCTCCCACAAAGAAGAGGATCTTGTACACCAATTGGGGGGTTTCATACACCAATTGATGTATCCTTGGTGGTGACCTTCAAAATAGATTATTATTATTATTATATAAAGTTATTAAAAAATTGGTTTGTTATTAATATTTTTTTAAATGTCACTTGTCAACCCCATGTAAGGTATTACACATCTCCCTCTTATTAGGATGTAAAAGACACCTATTTATGAAAGAAAACATTTTTTACTTTCAATTACTTTATATATATAAAGTTGATATAAAAATATTTCACTTAAGGTATACATTGAAATATTTTATTTATAATTGACAATAAAATATTTTTTAATTATTAATATTTTTTTAAATATAACTTAACCTCATGTAAAGAATTACACTTCTTTATATAGG
>SNQJ01S0003166.1:283684-313602 GCA_010110895.2 Picea sitchensis
TCACAAAAGTAAAATTCTGCATGAATTCAACCCATTTATCAAGCTTTTGGTTCAACTTCTCATGTTGAGTCACAAATTGCAAAGCGTGATTATCGTTGTACAAAACAAACTCTTTGGGAACCAAGAAATGTCTCCATTTCTTCAGCGCTTATATGACTGCATAGAATTCCTTGTCATATGTTGAGTACTGAACCTTCGCTTCATTCAATTTCTCGCTGAAGTATGCAATCGTTCTGTCGTCTTGGCTCAAGACCGCTCCAATTGCAAACCCACTCGCATCACACCTGACCTGGAATGTCTTGCTAAAATCCGACAAAACCAAGATCAGTTGCTTAGTGATCTTCTTCTTCAGCAGATTGAAACTCTTCTCTGCTTCCTTTGTCCAGTGAAAAACTTTATGTCTTTTCTTCACCGTATCCATCATTGGTGCACTAATCCCACTGAAATTTTAGATGAATTTCCTGTATAAACTAGCTAAACCATGGAAGCTTCGAACTTCAAACACACTTTTCGACGATGGCCAATTCTTAATTGCTTCTACCTTATCCAGATCCATTTTCAGCTCATTCACAGAGATAACAAAACCCAAGTAAATGAGTTATGTCCTCATAAATAATGATTTCTTCATGTTTATCAACAGCTTCTCTTGCTGTAATCTCCTCATCACTGTAGTTAAATGCTTCAAGTGTTCTGCTTTTGTCTTGCTGAAAATCAATATATCATCAAGATACACAATGACGAATTTCCCAATGAAATCCTTCAGGATTTCATTCATCAATCTCATGAGAGTACTGGGTGCATTCGTTAAGCCAAATGGAATAACAAGCCATTCATACAATCCTTCATTCATATTGAATGTTGTCTTCCATTCATCGCCTTCTCGCATGAAAATTTGATGATACCCACTTTTCAAATCAATCTTTGAAAAAAATCTTGTTCTACTCAAGCAATCCATCAAATCGTCCATCCTTGGTAATGGAAATCTATATCTAATGGTAATCTTATTGATTGCCTTTGAGTCTGTACACATTCTCCAGCCTCCATATTTCTTCGGGTTGAGCATTGTTGGAACAACGCATGGGCTCAAGCTCTCTCTAACCAATCCTTTGTCCATTAAATCCTGGACTTGCCTCTTAACTTCTTCATTCTCTTGCGACATCAACCTGTACCCTACTTTGTTTGGTAAACTGGCTCCAGGTATAAGATCAATTTGATGGCTTATACTCCTGATAGGTGGCAATGAACAAGGTAGTTCGTCCACTACTATATCAGCAAACTCTTCCTGCAACTTCTGGATTTCTTCTGGTAAATCATCCACTCTTGTACTAGTCAAAACAATTTTTGGCTTCCTAACCACTATAAATTGCATGTCTTCCTTCTTCTTAACCTCTTTAAGAAGTTCCTTCCCACTCATGAGAAGTACAATGTTTCTTACCTCTGGTTCCACCTCTTTATCTTTAATTGGCAACAACATGTGAGTCCTCCCATTCTTCTCTAGGGTGTATGTGTTCTTTCTCCCATCATGAACCACATTTATGTCATATTGCCATGGTCTACCTAGCAATAGATGAAAAACATCCATGGGAATGACATCACATAATATTTCATCCTTATATCCTCCTATTTTAAATTCAACTAAACACTGTTTAGTGACATTTACATGATGTCCTTTTTGTAGCCACGAAACTCTCTATGTGCTTGGATGTACAATAGTCTCCAGCTCCAAATCTTCTACCATCTCTGTAGAAATGAGATTGTCTGTGCTACCGCTATCCACGATGACTTTGCATACCCTGTATTTGGTCTTGCAAGCAGTCTGAAACAATCTATTCCTTTGGGCTGGTTTCTCTGCCTCTTTTTCTAGCGTTAAGAGAACTTTCCTCATCATCAAGGATCTTCTGCCCTCAGCATCTTCTGCCTCAACATTCCATCCTTGTGCTTCGGCAATGTGAGTCTCACCACCTTATTTCTTTCTGTCTAGAAACTCATAAGATTTATGTCCATTTTTCCCACAAACAAAACATTTCACTTCACCTCCTCTGCCTCTTCCTCTTCCTCTAGCTTGAGGAAAAGTATTTCTATCATCATAATGCCCTCTCTGTGAGCTTCCTCCTCTCTCAGTTTGAGTTTGAGTTTTCTTTCCCTCTTCTTGAGGTCTTTGAGTTTTGTCTTGGGCATTTGGTTTTCCTTTGGCTTGACTTCTGTCTTGACCTCTTTGACCTTGCTTCTGGCTCATCTTCTCTTCAGCCTTCAGAGCCATCTGATAAGCATCTTCCACAGTTCAAATGATCATCATGCTCATCTCATCTTGGATGTCATATCTCAGACCATTTATGTATCTGGAAGCCTTTTCATCATCACTTTCCCGATGACCCACTCTGATGTTTATCTTGTAGAACTCTTCAGTTTATTCTTTCACTGACATCAGATTCTGTCTCAAATTCTGCATCCTCCAAAACAGAGTGATTTGATAATCCTTAGGTATGAATTTGGCTTTCATCTTCGCAACCATTCTATCCCAACTCTTGATTTTCTGCTTGCCTTTGCAGTGTCTGTTAGCTTGCAGTTCATCCCACCATAGTGTTGCATGCCCTTTAAGTCTAGTGATAGCATGTTTGACCTTCCTGTCTTCCTCAACATCCTCATAGTCGAAGTATTTATCCAGAGTTCTAATCTAGTCTAGAAGCTCTTCAACATCCAAGTTTCCCTCATATACTGGGATGTCCATTTTTTCTCTAGCACCTATCCTTGCAACAACCCTGAATAGGCGTTCATATGTAGCATCTTTGACTGCAACTTCTTCTTCATGTCCAGCTTCATTCTCACTGTCAGCCTCACCGATATCCCCAGTGTCGACTGTACGCCTCTGTGTTATTTCCATGACATCAAGCCTGGCACATAATTCGTGCATTTCCCTCTCCACTGCATGATCAGGCATCGACCTATCTCTTCTTCTCAGCGGCATGGCTGAAAAATGTTCCTCTCTTCTCTTCTACAGAAAACAAAGAAATTTTTATGTGCTTTGATACCAAATGGTGCAACAGACCCCTGAACCCTCGGGTCGAGGTCCACGTAGGATTGTTCTAAATCTTCCCCTGAGTCAAATTGACTCTTCGATTTTCCCTCGGGAAATATCTCATACACTCACGGTGTATCCACAAGTCCTTATGAATTAAGCCTGCATGAACAAACACCAGGCGTTAACCCAAATCTCCTTTTCCACAATAAACGTCGTGCCCTTCACTAATTCGGGACTTTGGATCTCGCAATTTCGCGATCCCTAATGTCGAGTTTCTCAGCCCTCTAATGCTGAAACCCGAAATGTTGATTCACCGAAATGTATTCAGCAAAGGCTGCCTTCTCACAGAACTTTCCTCCAATTCAGAATTTTGGACTTCGCGACTTCGCAAATCCTGATGCAAGACTTCCATCTCTCCAACCTACAAAACCCTGAAACAGTCAACGAAGTTTGACTCCGCCTGGCGACAAGTATGCCACCTGTCTTCTCTACTTTCCTCTGTCTCTGACATAGATCCTTGCCACCTATCTCTCCAACCTTTCCGAATTTTGGGACTCTCGATCCCAAAGCATTGCCTCCTCCATTTCCCGACACCCGAAGTGCCGAAATCCCGAAACTCCATGCCAATTCCTATCACAACTCGTGATTTTGGGACTTACGTTCCACTGCACTCAACTCCTTGTCGTCAGGATCCCGGAAATGCCGAAATGATCCGATGGCTTGTGCAAAGAATGATCAACATCCACGTTGATTATGGGTCCTAGAGTGATGAGTTCGCCTGGCTCTAACCACCCTACAACTTTTCTGGATCCTACGACCCTCGCGACTTTACGAGTTCTCCACGGAGAATTTTGACCGCTTATTTCTCCTTGACAGCTTCTGCGAAATGAAAAAATGTTCTTTCACTTTTGAACTTTACTTCTACTGGATGACTTCGACCCTCATCTCCCTTTGAAGTAGTTCGACCTCCGTCCTCCTTTGAAGTGTTCAAAGGTACTATCCCACCTGAGATTTCACTTACAAACTCAAGTCTCAAAAGGACCCCTGCGCACACTCCTTGCGACATACTTTCAAACAATTCTAAGTATTTGATTCTTCGACTCTGTGCACCTGGAAACAACAGTCCTTCAACTCTCCCCTTGGTTGGTAAGTTCTATATTCCAACCAACCTGTGCACACCTTTCACGACTTTTGTGCTTCACTTGCACTTATTTTGGAATGACAACAATGGTATCCCTCCTGATCTTTCAGAGATAAAATTTGAACCTTCGTCAACGTACTCCTTGCAGACATTTCACTACACTCCTTGCAGGAACTCTCACTCATGAAGAGAAACAATTGAAACTCATTCTCTTTCTCTCTTAGACTTCAAACATTCAACATGAAATCATACATACACACGGTATTAAAGCAAATGCATAACAGAGAGAATAAAACAACTGTGAGCATACCATTAACCATGTATAAACAGAAAACATCATAACACCATGAAATTTGATTCAAAGCTTCATATATTAATTCAAAGCTGCTATACATGGAATTTTCTACAGCTCTCTGCTACAACTCTCTTCTTCTATGCTATGCTAATGGTACAGTTACAACTACAATGATACAATGGTGAGGGTGTCTATATCCATTTTCCCTCCTACTCTCTAAACTATCTAATCTATTAATTCAAACCTACCTACATTCATTAATTGGGATTAAATGCCTTAATGTTTTAAAGACAAGAGAAATCTCTCAAGATCTGTTTAGAACCTCCAAGATATAAATGTGAAGTACGCCATCTTTCTAACTATTACATTAATATATTCTCCCTTAAACTTCCGAAAGATTTCAAAACGTGAAAAATGTGTGTTGCACTTTCCAGCAGTCCTTCACCTCCACGCTCGCTTGACTGCTTATGATGCTCCTGCATAATTTATATACACATCATATAAAATACGGTGAAACCTGTACTCATGTTCGTATGCCCGGTAACACAAGGGTTACCCGTGGTTGCTTGCACGGTGACCTATGGACTATTTTTTTTCCTTTCCCCTTTGTTGGCACCCTTGAGGGCCCTGCCTCCTCTCACATGTTTTATTCCTCTTCCTCTTTTGAGTTATACTCCTACTACTCCATGATCTCTTATACTTGTATTTTCTCATGTTGTGCAAGCTATGTGCCAGATTGAACCCTCGTCTCGTTAAACTTAGTTAATTCCTCATATTCTTCATTTTTTGGTTGGACGGTTTCCACGCTAGGTTGTTGCACCATGTTTTTGTCTTATGTTGTGTTATATGGGTCAATTTCCATTTTTCCTATCGTGGGGAATGAATCCTCGATGATCAGGGAAGGGATGGCGTCCACATACACTACTCCCTTCGGCTACGTAGTGTTTTTCACTTACATTGTTAGTTCCTGCGGTGACCTTGCAACACTACTTTTTTTCCTCACTGTCCTGCTAGGAGATCTGACCTTTGGAGGTACCATATTGCTTGAATCTGTGTGGGTTTTCTAGAAAATATCACTGACTGTCTTCTAAATTGTCTATTTTCTCTTAGCTTCTGACTCCTTAGATCTATGTTTGCTCGAAGTCACAATGTGGCTTGTCGAACATTATTTTTTATTCTATGGTGTTGTCATAAATTATCCAAATATTCCTAGGCATTCTTCCTCCACTGTGATAAATGTTTGTTTCACACCTCATTTTTTCGGTGACCAATTTTTCTTTTTCCTACTAATTCGTTTTTTCAGTGTGCATTATTTTTCTACTGTCATATTTCTCTGGTGCACTAGAATTTCCTTCTGTCATAGTTGTCATGTGTGCAATATATTCACTTATTGTCACACTAGTATGCTATATATTGTGCATTTTCATTCTCAAGTGTATTTCTACCACTTACTCCTCTAACTACTTATTTTTGTCTTTTTCTCATTTTTTCTTCTTTTCCTTCTTTTTCTATTTTTTCTTCCTAATATATACATTATGTAGAATTCTAATTTATGCATTGTAATTACTGAGGGTTGGTAGGTTGATTATCACTATATAGTTTCAATTGACTACCATTCACTATTCCTTTCATTTCTTTACCTGTCAAATCCTTCAGCTGCACAACACCTCCATCTGTGATAGAATTTATCTCATATGACCCTAGACAATGCATTTTGAACTTCCCTGGGTGTTGCAAGTATTTACTGTCATAAGTGAGAACCATATCTCCTACTTTGAAGTTCTTCTTCTTAATATGTATGTCATGCCAAGCCTTATCTTTTGATTTTTGTACCTCTTGATGGAAAATAGCTATGATTCTATCTTCTTCCAATTCCATGAGTTGAGCTTGTTAGCATCAATATTTTCAAGGTAGAGTTATAGCATTGTCAACAGTTTACAAATTCATTCCTTGGTCTTGAGAAAACCTATGCATTCCAAGTTGATTCATTGAGTTTGTGTGTGTTCCTTTAAATATTTGTGTCTCATAAAATGTTGTCAAAGTCATTGGGTCATTTTCAAATAAAATCTAATTGGCATATGAAAAAGAGTCAAGTCATAGGTCTAGGTGAGGTGGTTTTTTGATGATTTCATGGATCATAATGACATATTGTGTATTGGGGGGTCATCAAAGATCATTATGGAATTTTTACTACCTATGAAGTGGTTTTTTTACTTAGATTTCATAAAATTGCACACACTCTAAAAGGACGTTGTGCAAGTACCTAGGCACTACCCAAAGTGTCTTGTCATCCCAAATTGACCTATCTCCTTCAAAATCTCATTTTCTTAGCTTAATTTCGTCTTTTATCACCTATTTGTTGCTACACAACATCCTCCTCCAACGATCAGACCTCTTCTCTATATCAAAATTGAATTACTCCACTTGCTATGCAAAACCTTTCTAATCGCTACACAAATACCTGACAGTGTGCTACACATCCGCTGCTCATGCTACACATCGTTTATTTTCATTGCATACGTGCTGAAAGGTAAAGCCTAGTGTCTACCAAATACCCTGCACCTACAGACCTGACATCGAAAATTAGCCACGTCCTATGTTGAACTCTTTGATAATGGAGTAAACCCTAGCCGTGTTTCTCGATGTGAAAATTTTACTGACATATTTCATCCTTTGAGCCTTCTCATCTTTATCAGTCCCTTTTTTATTCTTGCATCCACAACATAGCCACTCATGAGAAGAAAAAATATCACAAAGGATGTAGTGTGTTGAGGTGTGACCCACAAACTTTAGAGCTGGTGAATTCTGATCCAACCTTTAGGGTTTCATTTGAGCAAGATGGTTGCATAGGTTTTGTGAGAAGATTGAGGGCTATAATGCACATGTAACAAAGGAATTCACCTTCAACTCCAATGGAGTTTAGTCAAGGATTGTTGACTTCACCTTCCAAGTGTCAAAAGAGACAGTGGGTGCCTTAAAAAAGATTCAAATTCAAGGAGAAAAGTTGTTTAAAGGTATGCCCCTTGATCCAATTTTCTACACTAATTTTCTCAAACCTAAGTACAAAAAACAAAAATTTGGTTCCACCATCCCAAGAGAATGCATACTTGAGCATTATGATAAGTTGTTAAGGGTGGTTCAAAGGTATTTCACTTGTGAGGGAATATTTGACAGGGTATATCAGTATCACACAAGGCTTATGATGCATTTCACTGGAAACAACCCTTTAAACCTACCTTTTTACCTATACAGAAGCCTAGGAAAAATGGCAGACAAAGTACAAGCTAGGGTTGATCAACTGAAGAGAAGTTTGTTTCATTTATCCTTGGTAAAATTGTTAGTGTTCAAAGAAATTAGGAAGGTGAACATAGAATGGGACTCCTTATTGGACTCAACAAACATCCGTTTAGATCCCAAAGGAGACACCCCCTCACCTGCAGAAAAAGTGGATTCTAAAAATTCAAGTGGAAAAGAGAAAGGGTCTGCAGAACATGACAAAGGGAAAGGAAAGGAGATTGATGACTCACCACAAAGCCAACCAAATAATAAAAAGGGTAGGAGGCTACAATTTTCTAATGAGGTGGAGGAAATACCCAAAGTGAGTAGCCCAACCACAAGGTTAGCTGCCAGAATATTAGTTGTACCTTCTTTGCATACACAACCTGTTGCACACTCAACTCGGGAAATGGATGAAGATCAGGTGAAACCAGAGGATAAAGACCAAATTATCAAAGAATTGCAAGATAAGATTAAATAATCCAAGCATGTCATAGATCCATATTTTCATGACAACAAGGAGTTGAAGAGGAAATTGGTTGAAAAGGAACCTAACATGAAAACATCAGAAGATTCATTAGGTCTAAGGAGGAAATCGGTTCCAAAGGTTCTAGAAGTTTTAAAGGGAAAAGAGGTCAAACAAAGTCTTAAAGTTTTAGATATAACTAAACCTACATATCCAATGACAATATGCTTAGCTAAAAGGATAAGTCTAGACCATAATATTGCAGAGGTAATACTTGAAAAGTGCCAGCCTATTGAAAAGACTCGCACTTCACGTGGAGAAGGTGAGAAAAATGTAAAATGGCTCAACAAGCAATTGAGAGAGGCCCAAGACCTGATTATCCATCTTAGAGAAGAGAAAAGAGTATCATAATTAGGGTTTCAGAGACATTATAAGGAGTGTGGGCCAGCCATCATAAATGCTTGTGAGGTACTCACAAATGCTCAGTCAAAACTGAGAAGGAATGCGTTGTTGTTTAGACAATTGGGCAATTTGAAGAGGAAAAATACGTCATTAAGAAGGAAAATAGGTCCCTCAAGTTGAGAATGAAAGTTGAGGATGAAGCTAGAGGCAAGTTAGAGTTACTTGCAGAGGTGGCTGAGATTTAGGTTCATGCATGCACCCTTTTTGTTTTTTGAGGAAACATTGCAAAAAAAACCAGTTTTGAATTTAGCTGAAAATTACATTGTACAGAGTTTGCCTAGCACCCTTGTGCTATGCAAGTGCTGCAAGAATATTTAAGGATAATGAGCATTGGGAAATTATTGGTGGTTAACCTAGTAATTGTGATTATCCCCCACAAATTTTGTAGCCACCACTTGGATGAGTTTTGAAGCAAAAATTAGCTACGTTGTGCAAAGCTCGTTACACAAATGTTGAAGGATGCGTTTACACAATGCATCAAACCATTTCTCTACAAAAATATAAATTGGATCCTTTTCAGTGCTCGGATCCCTCCAAGATCTTTCTCCAGCTGTCCAAGATGACTCATATCAACCTTAAAGTCAAAAATGTGTTGGAGATTTTTTTTGTCAAAGGATTTTGTTAGGTATAAATGTGGTCAAAATTAATTTGCTATTTTTATCAAGTAGTATAGAATTTGTCTTCTTTTTTATGTAATATGATCCAAACTCATAGGATATTAGGGGAGTTCAACTTCTCTAGCCTAGTAAGGTAGTTTATCAATATATTTGAGGATTTTGAAGGTGCTCAAGGTTGGCAGAAGCACAAAGGAAAAATTGTATTGATCATTGTACAAATTTTGAATTTGAATGAAATGCTAGTGCAGATGTCTAGACCTTTTTCATACCAGATATTCTAGTGGTAATGATACGAAGTCTGTTTTCCTCTATGCATGTTCTTCTTGTCTTTTTATCTTTCATCTTCTGATACTCATATGTTTGAAATTGATATTAAATTGTATGAAATTCATCTTAAAAGGTGCTTTATATTCTAGCATTTTGAACACTATCTATTCTTGCTTAACTCATCAGAATTCATCTTAATGGTGCTCTGAATATTTTTATATGTTTTCCTCTTTCTTCTATTCTATAATATCAATTTAAAAAACTAAAATATTATTTCCTACCTATCCTTTTATTCCTTGAGAGTTCTACCTACCAGACACAGTTTTCATTTTCTTTCAAAGAGTTGACTCCAATTCCCAAATAGGTTCCTTTCATTATTTCCAGGAAATCCTTAAAATCCCTTCACCTATTCAAAAAAACTAGCCATTGATTCTGAAAGAAAAATCATATTTAGAGACAAAGTGACAAGGGAGATCCCTCTCAGAACTGAAAGGCTAGTTTCAATTCTAAATTGGTTTTTGGTTACCTTTGTGATTTGCCTCCTCAACCTAGGAAATTTACTTAGTGATAACATATCTAATATTTCATGTGTTGCGCCTCTTTAGGTCATATCTATAATTGTTGCAATGCACAAAATAGGTATCAAATAATCCAAGGGAACTACTGCTTCTTGTGCACACACCAACCTAAAGAGTGTTTTCCCTGTTACCTTCTTGCATGTAGTCCTATAAGCCCATAACACTATTGGTACCTTCAAATCCTAGTCATCTTTGTTTACATTGCAAATCTTGGTCAAGGAATTCTCCAATATATTCTTAAATGCTTCTATTGTTCCATTTTCCCGAGGTTGATAAGGATTTCTCTTCTGATAATGTATCTCAAATTCTTCTATCATTTCCTAGATTGTACTGTTGAAAAAGTGAGTCCCCTAATCACTTATAAATATTCTTGTACATCCAAACCTTATCACTACATTTTCAAAAAAAAAGCACGCTACAATTTCTGCACTGCAATCCTTCACTTTTGCTGCCTCAACCCATCTGGTCAAGTATTTTGTCATTGTAATAATATATCTAGATCATGATCTTCTTGTTGGTGAATTAATTGGACCTACAAAGTCTACTTCCCACTTGTCAATAAATTGCAAAGTTACGTGAGGTTTCAATGGCATATCATCCCTCATGGATGGATTTATATCTCTTTGACAAACATCACAATTCTAACAGTACTCCTTTGAATCCTTGTGAACTGTTGGCTACCATATTCCTCCACACAATACCTTTTGCATAGTATCTTTCCCTGCATAGTTTCCTCCAACAATCCCTTCATGTGCTTCTGCTAAAATGATAGGCCTTTCATGCTCCATAATTCATCTCCTCAAAATTTTGTGTGCACCAAGTTTGTACAAGTGACCTGCAATCAATTGGTTGACTACATCGCTGCCCACCATATTTTTCTTCTGCACAATATTAATTTCCTTTGGTACAAATCCTATACTCAAAAACACAATAATGCCTGCAAAATACTCATCAGCTGTCTATATTGAAAATAATTGTGCATCTGGGAAGTTTTCCTCCAAGTTACTTGGTTCTTCTCCATTAGTTATCTTGGAAAACCGATATGGTCTTGCATTCAATCTTCCAGGCTTCACTACAAATTCAAAATCAAATTCTTGGAACAAAAGTATCCATATGCATATTATTCCCCCCAACACTGGCTTATTGACTAAATATCTAAGATCATAATGATTTGTAAACATATTGAAATGTTTTCCTAACAAATAATGTCTAAAGTTTTGCAAAGCATACACCATAGCCAATCCTTCTCTTTTTGTAGTATTGTAGTTATGTTATGAATATGATAAATTTCTTCTTGCAAATGCAATTGGGTGATCTATATCACCTTCTCTTGGTTGTGTCAATACTGCTCCAAGAAATATTACAGATGCATCCACATGCACATGAAATTATTTTTCCCAGTCTCGAAATACTAAAATTGGCGTAGTTACCATTTTCTCTTTCAAAATATCCAAGATCTACTGGCACTATTCATTCCACTAATACTTAGTGTCCTTCAACAACTTCTCCATCAACGCAGTAATTTGTGCATATCCCCTTATGAACTTCCTGTAATATCTTATATTACCAAGTGTACTGTTCAACTGACACAATGAATTTGGTGTTGGTAAGTTAACTATGACATCAATTTTAGAAGGATCAACCAACAGACCTTGTTTACATGCCACATGCCCTAAAAAATACCAAAAGGTGTGTTGGAAATACATTTCTTAAGATTCAATGAAATATGACACTGTCTACATCTGTCTAACATCAATTTTAATACTTCCACATGATCCTTCAGTAAACTAAAAATTGTCCAATAATCCAAGTAAAAGTCGAAAAACTTATGAATAAAGTCCTTAAAGGCAGCCGCTACTACCCTTGAAAAAATTGCAGGTGCATTCTTCAACCCAAAAGGAATTATTGTATACTAGAATGATCCCCATTTTGTAGTGAATGTTGTCTTATGTCTATCTTTTGGTGCTATCCAGATCTTATGATATCCTGAAAACCCATGCGTAAATGAATAAGCTTCTCGACCTCCTACATTCTCCAACACTTTGTCTGTAAATGGGGTAGGAAAATGATCATGTATGAAAGCATCATTCAATTTTATCAAATCTACACGAATCCTGATCCCTACTTGCTTATTTTCTTGCACCACCATAGGAATGATCTATTATGATCCATAAGTACAGGTTCTATGACACCAACCTCTAACATATTGTGAATTTCATCCTTCACCTTCGGCTTATACACTGGATTTAACATGTAAGGTCTATGTCTTATAGGCCTAGCATATGGTTTTACAGGGATATTCATCTCTCCTAGTTCTCTTGTTAAACCCTTCATCTATGAAAACATCGCATGAAACAAGTCGTTGTATTTGTGCAGTGACTCTGTGATTATTTCTACTATCTGATTATCCCAATAATCTCCAATGCTTGCAATATTTTGGGTTTTCTACAGTTCCAAATTTTACCTTATTGATATTCAATGGGGATGCATAATCTTCTGAATCTATATTTGGACCTTCTAATTCCCTTTCTCCTTCAACTTTTTGGATCTGTATATTGTGTGGGTTTTATTTTGTTAGATATTCTTGATTTGCGACATGATAACACTTTAGAAACTATCAAACTATCTGTTTCTTATGATTCTGATATGTTGGGACTATTTCAAATTCTGGTTCTTCAAATATCCTGTCTTATACCACTTTTAGAAAGTTTCATTCTATGTCTATCTCTAGACTCAAAGGCTCAAAGGAAAATGTAACCACAAAATTATGTTGCATTTCTTCCCAATTGATAGTTTCCCTGCACTGTTCATGTTTTGTTTACCAGTTTTTTGGAATGCCTTCTAATGTGTGAATAAAGTGATGTGGCCATTCTTCTAGTGGTACTAATATCCACTAAATCATGCACCTATCTACATGTTCTCTGGGTTTTCCAAATCCATCATATTTCCACATAAATTTGTTCTCCTGATCCGTGCCAAATCTAAAGCGTAGTAACATATTGCATTGAAACCCGCTATTAATATTTTCCTTATGTGTACCCCACCATCGTGCATGTGTATCTTTCAAAAAAACACCTAATACTGGTAATCTTTTATTTTATACTACTTCTGATTCAAACTTCATTAAAAATTCTTCTAAGTCATTTAGACCATAAAAAGTAGGAGGCGCTCTTGCCTCTGAACCAATTCATATTGTCGTGCATGTCATTATAGTACATATTATGGTGGATAATTCATGCATTCATTGTTTCTAGTTCTCTAGTCCCGTGTCAGAGTCTAAAGCACAAGAACTAATACTCCTCCAACTCAACATTTCATCTGCAGTTGGGTTGATGTAATCCTCTTCGTGCGCAGTAGTTCTGTACAATTGATTGAAATATTTTGTAATAAAATTGTCTGTCACAGGTTCCACATACCTTTATCCTTCTGAGGGATCCAATGGCGTAATAAAATGTACTCCTATGACTCAAATATCATCGTTCTAGTCTTGAAATTAATAATAGTTTGGTTATCAAAATCCCAATCCAAACCCAACACTGATGTATATGGAGAAGTATTATCTAATATGTAAATTACTTCAAAGTCTTCCATGGAGCGCACACCATATAGATCTACTAGTAACCCCTTCAATATACCAATTGGCACCACTCTATGTTGATTTTCTAACTTTAACTAGATAGGTGAATACCCCAATGTTGGTTTTCCCATAGCTTCCCATGTCTTCTTTGGAATAACATTGACTTCAGACCCTAAGTTGAGTATGATATCTCCCATATTGAAATATCCAATGTTTTCATTCAACCTAAATTCCATGATTTTTCTTCTCTTCTTATGGACCTGATTCACTGTCTTTACCCCTTTTTCCCTAGAATTACACTTCTCTAGCAAACACTGTAATATCTGTAAAGAATTTTTTTCATTCAACTTCACACAAGACCCCAAAAAGTTTCTTAAGTTTCTTACTTGTTCTGAAGGTTGTTATTTGCTGGTCTGATCAAATAAGGGAGGCATGTCATACACTGGTACCTCATCTACTAGATTTTTTCCTAAAGTAGACAAAATATTTTCTTTCAGAATCTCCTGTTTAGCTTCTTTGAATATCTCTTTCCCTTTTCGCACATCAAACTTCTGTTCATGCATTGTATTCTTCTTGACCCAGTGGTATTGATCCTAATCCTTATTTGTTGCATATTCTTCTGTATTTTCTCCACCTATAGTAATTATGTTTATCTTATTCCCATCCTCTTCTCTGTTTTCTAAAAAAATCCATTGGACGTTCTAATTATTCTGGTTCCTATTGTCCTATATCTTTACCAGAAGTGTCAGAAAATATTTTTTCTCACGGTCTGTTGCGCGAAAATACATACATGTTGCAGGTGGTTGTGGACAATATTTTTCATAGTGTCCAGGTTTCTAACAGTTGTGAAAAACTACTAGTCCTCGATCTCCTCCAAATCCTCTTCCTATGTGACCACCTCCTCTATAGCCTCCTCTGTTACCCTGATTATCTTTGTGTGGTGTATTATATTTATGTCCCCGATTGTCCTATGGTTGCGCATTATTTTATTGTGGTGGCACTGCACACTATTGCATGTTGTTATTCTGTGGTGTTGCTCCAAATTATTGTGCATTATTATACTGAAATTGTGCATGAAACTATTGTAGGGTATTATATTGTGGTTGTTTCACATTGTTATACTACGTCTCTTACATAGGTTGTTCTATAATTAACTCAACCTGCACCCTATATGCATATGATATCCTCTCCTTCATTATCTCCAAGGTTCTGTAGTCCTTGTCTTCATGTCCACCCAACTTGCAAAAATTAAAAAATGTACTCTTTGGTATTATTTGATACTTTTGTATCATGGGAAAATGATAGGGATCATGCCCATGTGTTATGCATATATCAAACCATGGTCCTCCTAAAGATAACAGATTTGGCATACCTACTCCTATATACTCCACAAATAACGGACACTCATTCTTATGATGACCTTTTGTCTTGCATAATGTACACCAAACATATTCTCTTTTCTCCTTACCTTTATTTTGATTTAACTAAAATGTTAATTTCTTCATATCTTCTCTCATCTCTTCCACAGTTGGATCTATATGCTTATATTGATTTTCCTCTAACTACATGCTTCTTGCAAGGCCTCAGCCTGGGTTTGGAACTTTTTATGCCTCGAAGGATACTTCAAATGTGCCAATAAAGAGTTAACAAATAAATTTGAATGTTTCATATCAGTAATAGGGTACTTCAACTTCCCTTTTAGTATTTTTAACTTCTGGTCCACCTCCCAGACTGATTCTCCTGCTTTTTTCTTAATCTATATCATCTCATTCATGAACTGATCCTCTGAGCTTGGTTTTTGAAATTCATTGATTAATTTCCTCTTCACCTCTGCTACAGTTATACGTGTTCCCATTGGATTATTTTTTGCGAGACCCATGTACCAGTCTAATGCGTGGTATTTGAATGTGATTTCCAACTGCGAAACCTTTGTATCTTCATCTGTAATATTCTTAGTTGCCCATATCTTCTCACAGATAAAAACATACTTCTTTGAGTCATCTGACCCCTCTCCTTAGAACTCTAGTAACCTAATAGTTGGATCTTGTCCTGCCATTGTGAAGTTTGTTGTACTACCACCTTCACATCGTGTAGATACTTGACTTCTACTTGCTAAACTTACACTTCTACTTGAGTTTCCACTCAACCCATGTCCTGTAAAATTATTCTACCACTAATCACTTGATGGTTAACCAATTTTTCTTCTTTAGATGTATCAATCGCACATGGGGTTGTGGGTTTCACACTAATCCAGATATGGAATGGAGAGCCTTCTTCTGTGTTGGACCCCTGACCTTTATTTTTCCTCTCATATGTGGCGAACAATATTTCCTAAATATTTTTGCACAGAGATCCTCTACCTCTTCCTAATCACTATCCAAGCCCTCTCACTCGAATACTTCCCTCTTCTTACTATTGATCTTGTACTGGTAGGGTTGTACGCTATGTGTCACTCCTTATTTCCTTATTATTTCCCTGGTCTATTCCTCATCCATCATTATGGGGTCCATTTATTCCTTCTTATGTCCTTCGTCCAAAGCCCTCTCCATATCTCAGATATTCCTTAGTGCTTCCCCCATATCCTCCATGCACACATAGTGATTTATCTATCTCATTCCATGGTCATCACACCTTTATCATGAAATAATATATTAATTGATGCGTAAAGATACCTAATATACCTCTCTCTTGGCATCTTCAAGAAATCCTACTCTGCAACAATATATAACTTTGTTGTATCGAATGCAAATTCAGTAATAAACCCTGCATTGATACTTTCTAACAAAACATCCACTTTGCCTGTGAATTTGTTGTTAACCCTTTCCAGCCGCACAATGTTCTCAACATTCCACTCTATTGGCCTTATCCGATTAGTCAGATGAGTATCCTTCAACCTCAATATCCACTCTTGTAATAACTCTAGAAAATAACATAAATATGTCTCATGTAAATTAGTAAAAACATACCTCTATAGATATTGGAGTGGTGTATACATGGAGATTCTATTATCTTTCTACGCAAACTCCAGTTGCTTTGTCTCCAACCATATTTCAATATATTTCTTTGTAGGGTTCCATGGATTGAACATCCCTTTCTACCCCTGCTTCTTCTTAAATGTTATTCACCAGATCCCTTCCAGTCTATTCTTCTGAGTTCCATATGGAAACATAACCATTTGTTGGATGTATGGGTTGACCTTGGTTCTACCTTAGTTCTCCAACAAAACCCTAGAAACCATCGACCCTTCTGGTAAATTGGAAGGCTACACCACGCAAAGAGTGCACATCGTAGTCTCACACGAGATGGATTATCGGTGACAGTAGGACAGAAATGTATGTAGTCATGGCATGGATTAGGGATGTTATAATTCTTCTACTCTCACATGAATCATATTATATACTTCATTATACCATTCATCTAGATCTAAAATTTATTTCATTATGAATTATCAGTACTGCGTGCCACAAAATACTATTCTAGCCATTCATCATTCATTCATAGTTGTAGAAACAATAGAAACATCATTCAACACATCACAAAACATGGTTTTACCATGGTTCACCCCCCTTGGGATACGTCCACAAAGATCTTTTGCTTCATATTTTTATTCTTCATCAAAAAGGTCCTACATGACAAACATTACATCATGAGTTATTTAATGGTACATGAGGATGACCAGTGTCGCACCAAGATCCATAGATTCTAACCTGACCCTCAGATACATCTCAATACTAACTCCATCTTATCTCCACAACTCTCCACAAAACTAGTATTCTGACTCAACACTCTCAATACTCAAAAGCATTTGTCAAAAATAGGATCTTCACACACGATAATTGATTGACACCATGAAATGAAACCTATAATTGCCTCATATATCCTCTATTTATTTTACAAAATGGGTAAAAACCCTTAGATCATGACTAAAAAACCTAATTCTAAGTCGGCTCAACTTGTCCACTTTCTAACTGTCTTCCACACGGTTGGTCTTCGATCCAACTGTTCCTTGATTTGACTCTGCGTTGATCTTCCTTATTTCCTGGTGCACTGCTTCCTTTTCCCTTTATCAGGCTACTTTTCCTTATTTACTGGTGCACTCTACTTCCTTTCATCCATTCCTTATCTCTTAGCCTCATTTACCGTGTTGAACCCCAAAATTTCCTTCTCCAACAATTACTATCAAACCTTGGAATTCACTGGAAAATAAAATCTTATATGGGTAATCTTCTGATAGTGAGAAGTGAGGAATATCGGGCTATTAAACTCTAGCTTATATTTCAGTGTAATGTTAATGAATCCAATTCCACCTCCTTTATTAGAGAGAGTATATATGTTCTAGGGTTCTAAATGGAGTGAATGAGCATGACCTCCATGTTATACCATAAATTTAAACAACAATTGCATTTGTGAGATGGCTTAGTGTTATTGGATAAATCCGTAAGTGCAGACACAAACCGATCTCCCTAGATCCACCTGGATCTAGAACAAAACAGGACAGAATGATACTCTTTCCCTAGATTTTAACTATTGAATATACTACGAGGCACGATTAAAGAACATACCTTATAATCTCTTCCTTGAGTCTTTGTTGTTCCTGCTTCGCTCCAATGCTCTCGTACAGTCAATATAAAGACAATACAAACCAATCGAAGTGAAGAAAGCACATTCTATTCAATAATTAATCTATGTATATGATCAAGAGTTATACAATAAATTGTGATTAACTTTATGGGAAAGGGACACATTACTGTATTATATTGATAGAAAGTAAAACTTACAACCTGAGCCTTGATGTTGCAAGCCTCCTTTTGATGACCCTTAGCTCTGACACACACACTTGCTCATTTGCATGAAGAAGATCAACCACCTTTGATAAACTTGTTGGAGTTCCTTAGCTGTTGTAGCTTCAGTCCTTCACACAATCACTAATTCTCCAATGTCTCTCTTGCTTGTTTACTTGCTAACCTCTTCCATGAGAATACCCTCAATGTATAAGAGAGAATGAATTAGTTACTTGGATATGAATGATCCCAAAATATCAGGAAAGCCAGTACTTGGATAAACATTTGAATGCCATCTCATCCTTCTAGAAGATTCCCTTCTAGAAGCTTCGAGAATTCTTCTTTTTCTCTTCTTTAGAAAGGGTTCACACCCTAGTTGTTAGACACAGTGCGAACTTCTCGCACCCTGGCTTAAGGTAGCCTGCAAGAATCATACATTCTCGCAGGCAAATGTATTGGTAGCTTGTGAACCTTCCTCAAAAAAGATATTTTTGGTAAGAGAAGAAAGTAACTTTTCTCAGGAGAAAGTTCTAATGAAGAGCTTGGGTGCACCATAATTAATACATCATCATGAAAACCAAAATTATGGGTAACAGAATGCCCCCCAAAGTTTGATATTGGAACCAGTGATAGTTGATAGACTTTGTAAGCTTCATGTGTGTGTCAAGAACCAGGGGCACATCTAATCGGAAACCTGCAAACACCCAAGCATCTGCAGAATATTATATATACCAATTCTGAGGTAGGAATTCCCATACTCAGATCATAGACTGATGACATCATAAACAAAGGTCATGGCCACCAATCATACACTGTGGATCCATGCCATCAAAATATAGCATAGCCACCTGAATACACTGTGGATCTATGCGAGAGATTTCAAATCAAGATGACATAGCCACGAAACATACATAGTGGATCTCTGTGTCGCCAATTATACATACTCCATCGCAACCAGGATTACAAAGATATTATCCAGGGTCTTCAATCTCATCCCCCAAAGTACGAATCTAACCATGTGATTAGATGTGTTGAAGTCAAACATGGTAAAAACCACTTGATTACCGGTCATTGATGTAACCGTTAACAAGTGCAAGGGAAATCACCATTGATGTCAATGACTCCCTAGGTACCATAGTACAATCCATCGAGTGTGAATAAATGAGTTGATGTCGAACATCCGACGAAATCTTTCGATTAGGGGTCAATGATGTAAACCCACTGTCGAAAGCGAGGAAACCTGCCATTGAGGCATGCAAGTTCCAAGGTACTAAATAATTTCTAAGTCTTGATTCCAGATAATGAGCTGAAGTCGACGGAACAAAACTTGAGACAAAAACTTCGTCGGAGGAGACCTTGATGTATCCCATCGTATTGCGAAATGATGAGTATGAGCTGAAGTCGACGGAACAAAACTCGTCACAGGAGGGCCTTGATGTATCCCCCATCAATGACACGAAATGAGTAACAAAGTTTGAAGGTGAAACAGAGCATGTTGCAAATTGGACTGAGGCCGACACGGAGAGAATGGATAACTGCAGATGGCCGACTCAATATAGGTTTTTGATGGACTTCTCTTGAACATATGAATGACACGACCAATGATTTGGCAGCATTGACTCAAAGACGACACATGAATGACCTTATAGCAAATCGAATGAGAGACAAATGGATTTCCCAAACTAGTTTCAAATGATGAATAGGGGTTGTCATGTTCAAGAGAGACACTTACTGCCAATCAATACAAAGATGAAACATATCCCTTTCCCAAATTTTCCCCCACCATTTCTGGCAAGTACCTCTTTATTTTTATGCAAGCTTGAAGAGGATCACATATGCTTGTTGATATAAGCTCATCCTTCGGACGAGTCCCTCAAAGTATGTTTAATGAACCCTAAGAAGGAGTGGTTCGGGCCCATCATGGGTCTGTCGATGTTTGTTTAATGAGTCCAGAGATAGTAAACTCGAAGGTTTTTCAAGATTATAGAGTTTGGAAAAACACTTAAAAGAGAACTCTCTCAGTTCCCTTTTCGTAAAATAGTCTAGACGAGACCAAAAAAGAGAGAAATTATCGCTCACCAGATGCATATTTCAAATACTTTAGTGAGCGTGAAGATAGCAAGGTCGCTCGGCGATCTTTTCATGTTTAGAGAGTTTGAAAAGATCTTAAAGAGGACTCCAGGGGGGTTCCTTTTTCGTATAACCTTGTTGAGCCCGAAAAAGTGATAAAACTATGCTCGATCACGTTCTCTTGTTTTTATGAGCTTAAGAACGGACAAAAATGATGCTCGAGGTTTTATGTAAAAACCATGAAAAACAATAAAAAACACACCATTACGAAGAAAAATATGTCCATACCCTTATATATAATCATCACCGTCAACACACCTGAAAGTCATTACACTCATCTTGATATTAGTAATTAGTTTTAAACAATAGATAAACATAAAAACCCAAAAATGACATAGTAAAAAGTAAATTAAATGAGTAAATACACATTTTTACCATATCATTTCACATTTTCACTATTGAGTTCCAAAAACCCCCTTTTTACCCTTTGAATTCAGCGTTGATTTTCGGGAGCTACAAGAGATCATTTGACGAGCTGTCTGTAGCATTACGGTAATCGCTTCATACTTGACATTTTCATGGTTTAAATTTTTGATTTCATTGGTTATTTTTCATTTCCAAGTTGGTTTTTTAACCCTACCATTCGCATAGGCATTCTCGTAGGCTGCCCATACGGGACCTGCGAGAATGATGCGTTCTCGCAGGTGAGCCTTGAGCCACCTGCGAGGTGTTCGCACTGTGTATAATAAGGTACCTGCGAGCAGCGCAGAACTCAATTTTTTTTTAAATATTTATCCAATGAAAAAGATTCATATCATGAATAAAATCATTAATCCTCCTTGTATGTTCCTTATGCAGATAAATAGCTACAAACATGGTCCTCGAGTGGCGAGAACGAGAACATGAGGAGGATAATGAAAATGCCGAGAATCATCCTCCCACCATAGTTGCATTGAGAGATTGTGGGCTCTTAAAATACTTTTGCATCCCGGGCATGAGGGCCCAAGTCAGACTACTGGAGTACCTGGTCCATATGTGGGACCCAGATCAGCAGGTTTTCAATGTAGGAGCTCACACATTATCCATCGACATTGAGGACATATACTTCTTGACTGGATTATCCAGGCATGGGTATTATGTCAGTCTGACTGGTAGTAGAGGTGGTGGCCTCAAGATGAGTGAATATTGCAATCAATACTGTGTACCAGAGGCTGAGAGAAAAAAGGGAAAAGTTGCCATCTGGGGGGTACAAGACTTGACCCTCCGCACTATTCTCTTTACGATTACTCAGATGGATGGAAGTTCTGCTCCCCATATGGCATTACAGAGATACTTCCAGTACGCCATCGAGTGTACTGAGCCCCGAGTGTTTAACTGGGCTAATGCAGTGTTGCGCAGTATCAAAAGACAGTTAACAAAATGCAGGCGAGGTGAAATGAAACAATTTGAGTATGGTTCTTTGCTAGTGTCCTTCTTTCTTGAGAGGGTCCCCGTATTTAGACTACAGGTTGAGTGGGAATTCCTGGGTCCTAGAGATCCAAGGATGTTGAGGTGGTGTCGACTCATGGCCTGGCACGTGGCAAGACCAATCGTCAAATATGGCGATATTTTCTTTGATTGGTTGCAAAACCAGATGCTAATGGTCGATGACTACGCCTATGCCGGGTTGGATTTCAGAGGATATCTGGATTTAGCACTGCTTGAGGACGCAAAATGGGGTGACCTGGGTAATAAGTACACACATTTTATCTTTTTAAATGTTTTTTAATTTTAATCATATTCAAATTTTTTTGGTTTTATATATTTATCCGAAGACTAACACCAAAATGTTTGTTGATAACACAGATGTTGGACCGTATAGACCTCCTGGCACTTCTCCTATCCAGTGACGAGGAGAAGTAGCAGCAACATCACCACAGTATGCCGAAGACTATCAGGTGGTGGAACAAAATTTAGAGGGCCTGACAACAGACATTCCAGATATGACTCTGGAAGAGGTTCCACGACGCGATCAACATCACACTGTAAGGGTATCAACAGCTATGGGTCGACTGCTCCGTAGAGTTGCTAGAGCAGTTGTGTGTTACCTTGAAAGTCATTAGTGACGTCACTTTGTAGAAGCTATGATCTTCAAATTTTGATATTTTGGTCTTCGGACAAATTTTGTAAAAAACAAACTCTTTTGATCGTTAAATATATAGATGGTTTCTACCGGTTTACTTTATGATGTGTGAATTTTGATGTGTTTGATTTATAAATGGTTCAAATGTCTATCTAATACATACTTAGCCAATGCATCTATTAATGTATTAAGACATCTAGGAATATGCTGATATTCAATGCGATCAAAATATCGTTCCAGGAGGCGAATCCGCAAATATACTCGTAACAGAGTAGGACTTTGAATAGAGTAGATATTACTTAGCTGTAGTACTACAAGCTGCGAGTCAAGTCGCACAACCAAATGACGAATTCCAAGTGAGATAGAATCAACCAATAACTCAATGACGACGCTATACTCTGCGATGTTGTTGGTTTCACGACCAAGACATACACCTCGTAAAGATATAAGTTCGTTTGTTGGGGCATAGATTGCCCACGCAACGGAAGCTAGGTTCCGAGTATTACGGATAGCACCATTAGTGAAGCCAATATAGGATAGCGAAGACTCCGACATCTGGCAATCAAACACAACGTCACATAAGGGTAGAGACCAGATAACGTCAAAAGAAAACTAAAAGTAGCACACACAAAGTATGACACATAAAATACAAGTACGTTGCACAAATGATTTATGCGTAGTACTTCTTCAAGTGCAACCCATTTCTGGGTTCACTCAAAGGGATACCATCATAATCGACCAGCTCATAAGCTCCTTTTTCCAAAACTCGACGAACAATATAAGGACCTCGCCACATTGGTTCGAATTTCCTAGCTCCTAATGCATCTCGATCCTGTTCATAAAGAAGAAAAAAATCACCTTAAGGAAAACGCAAGGCTTGACATGCTTTTCATATTGTGCCTTGACACGTTTCTTCTGGGCTTCTATTACTAGAGTGGCATCACGTCGAGTCTCGTCTAAACGCATCAAATATAATAGATGCTCTTCTTCAGCAGAAGTATTGGGTAAAAGTTCGACAGCTAGCTTCAGAGAGGGTATCTCACATTCTATAGGAAGAATGGCTTCCACACCATAGACCAATCGAAAAGGCGTAAACCCTGTAGCAGATTTAACAGTTGTCAGGTATGCCCACAATGTTGAAAACAACATCGTGTGCCAGCTTGTTTTATAAATTCCTATCATCCGTCGAAGCATAGTTATGAGAACTTTGTTGATTGCTTCGACCTGGCCATTAGCTTGCGGATAATAGGGTGTTGAGTTATCATGACGAAGACCCAAATTTTCCGTAAGTTCAGACATCATAAAATTCCTAAAATGACTACCTTGATCAGTAACGATAGCTTGAGGAACACCAAAATGAGCTATGACATGGTTAAAAAGAAACAACGCTGCATTCTTTCCAGTATTATCGAATGTCGACATCGCCTCGGCCCATTTTGTAAAATAATCAACATCTACAATGATGTAACCATGCCCCCTGACTAAGTGAGGGTGAATGAAATCAATGCCCCATTTTGGAAAAGGACCAACTGAGACCACAGGATGAAGAGGAGCAGGATCTGACCGAATTTTCTAGTTGTAGGTCTGGCAGGCATGGCATTTTTGGATGATAGTAATGCAGTCGTTGAACAAGGAAGGCCAAAAATAACCTGCGCGTAATATATTATAGGCAATAGCATACCCAGACATATGAACACCACATGCTCTGGAATGAAAGTCATTCAGAGATTTCTCGGTTTCGTCAAAAGTCAGACAACGTCGAAAAACAAAGTCAATACCCCGACGACAAAGAGTATCGTCGAGAATAATGTATTGACGTGCTTGATAACGGACACGACGTCGTTCAGTGCTAGACAAAGTAGGCTAGAAAGTTTGGGTTTGGAGATATATAATGATATATCCATACCAAAGATCGTGAGTACTAATTAGGAAAAGAGATTCATCGGGTAATGAATCTACTGCTACATTGTCCGTGGCAGAGTGAGGAAAATCACATATTAACTCAGCAAAAACTAAGGATTTCTTAGACGTGGCGCGATCAAATTCCAAGTCAAACTCCTGGAGTATGACAATCCATTTGGAGTACTTTCCCCCTAGCAATTGACGTGTCAAAATGTGTTGTATAGGGTTGCAATGAGAAATCACGGTAGTTTTCCTTGAGAGAATATAATGCCAAAAGCGTTGAACAGCTTGAACGACAGCCAAAGCCAGTTTCTCAACATGTTGATATTTGATTTCAGTGGAGGTGAGACTTTGAATCAAATAATAAACAACATGTTCATCGCCTTTATCATCCTCTTGGACTAGAACCATGTCAATAGTATACTCATAGGCAACAAGATACAAAAAATAATCACGACTATAATCAGGAGGAAAGAGAAGCGGAGATCGCGTGAGGAACAACTTCAAAGCCTCGAAATCATTGTTGGCCACGGTATCCCAGACGAACTCTGAATCTTTCTTTAGTAGCCTTGTAAAACCACGATTAATCTCGGCGTAATTAGGGATGAAACGACGAAGAAAGTTTTCTTTCCCCTGCAAACTTTGCAACTGACGCAGTGTAGAAGGAGGAGGGAGATTAAGAATCGCCTCAACCTTAAGAGGATCCACCTTGATCCCTTGACGTGAAACAATGAAACCTAGAAGACGGTCAGATTCTATGTAAAAAACACATTTATGAGGATTTAAACGAATACGATAGAACCGACAACGAACGAAAATGGCTCGGAGATGAGCGGGGTGATCAACTCGGCGTAAAGAATGAGCTTGTAAATCGTCCAAATAGGGTTGAACGATATGCTTTATATCATGAAAAGCATAAGACATAGCACGTTGAAACGTCGAGCCAACGTTCTTAATACCGAAGGGAAGTTTCCTATAGGCAAAAGTACCCCAAGGACAAATAAAAGAAGTTTTATGTTGGTCCTCTGGAGTGATGTTAATTTGATTATAGCCGGAAAAACCATCCATGAGAGAAAATATCTCACTGTCGGCACAGTCATCGACAATCTGGTCGACGAAAGGGGTTGGAAAGTTGTCTTTTGGATAGGCTTTGTTAATATCCCTATAATTAACACATACACGAATATTGCCACCTTTCTTATCAATTGGTACAGGGTTAGAAACCCATTCTGTCAGAGCCACTGGATAAATAAAACCGGCTTTGAGAAGTTTTTCAACCTCAAGCTTGATTGTCGCCTCTTTACGTGGGTGGACCGGACGAAGACGTTGCCGGACTGGTTTAGCTCCAGGGTATGTCTTTATCTCATGTACAATGATAGCAGGGTCGATACCGGGCATCTCTTCGTAACTCCAGGCAAAGATGTCACGAAATTATTTGAACAGAGAGGTATAGGTGACGATTTCATCCAGAGAACACGAAGCTCCAATGTGAACATTTTCAACTATCCCAGGTTTAACTGATATGTCAATGGGAATTGTGGGAGATATATTATTGAGGTTCCCTTCATCAAACACATCGTGTGAAGTCACAGGAACCGTGGAAATGACAACAATGGTCGACGGAGTCGAAATCCGTTGGTAGTTCTCTAGAGTGTGTTGTTCCAGAAAGAGTATTGAACGATGATGTCCATCGTCCCAAGGGGTGTCTTCCATGACGGACATGATCATCTCGTCAGTGGGAAAAATGACACGGAAAGGATCGGGAGACAACTCATCAAGAGAGGAGGTATAAGGTGTTGCTGATTGAATGGCTTGATAGGCAGACTCAACCAAACTTAACAGCATGACGTCGCCGAAATGAGTGTGATCTCCAGGGTCAGGGACAATCCAAGGGTCATGTGACGCAGGAAGTTCATGAGGCACAGTGGAGATCATATTGATAGAAGCAACTAATGGGCGTAGAACATCGGGCGGTGGAATGGGGAAAGTACCCATTAACGAAGAGTCCTTTAAAAGGCTGACATCGACATTCTCATAACATGGCAGGGTCTTATCTATAAACGACACATTTCCAGTACGAGTATCGGAATTAAAGAAGGCAAGTTGGTCAACAATAACTACCTTTCCGTGATGAGGAAAACACACTACACGGAAAATGGTTGACACTACCGCACGCATGGAGTCAATCCAACTACGACCAAGCAGAATATTATAATCAAGGGGAGCATCAAAAACTTCCTCTTCAACTTGGACCATTTTACCTTCTAGTGTAACAGGTAACGATGGAAGAACACCGTAAGGGTTAAAACCAGAGCCATTGAAGGATTTCAAAGTATTTTGTGATTCGTTCAAGGGAGGAGAGCCAATGGCTTTCCAACAAGCAAAATACATTACACACATTGAGGCACCCTCGTCGATTACAGTTCGACAAATGTTCTTGTCAGAGACAACAACTTGTATCTGGAACGCGAGTTGGGGTGGTAACCTCAGAATGTGATCTTCCAAGTCAAAGATTATCAAATTCATGTCTGTAGGGTCAATTCGACCTATATCTTTCAACAGTTCCTTTCGTTGGGCAGGACAAGACTGAAGGACTTCAAGGGCTGACATTGCTGAAGGTTCCTGGGCCAGATCTTCCACAATGCTGTAGTTCTGGGCCACACGAGCATGAGTATTGAAATTCGACTTGCAAACAACACCCTTAGGGGGTTGTAAGACTATATCAAGGCTCGGTCGTTCGAGATGAAGAGGACCGTTTGTAGGTGGAGTCGGTGGAGAGGGTTGTACCAAAGTAGGAGGTGAATCGTCAACCTCTCCTTAGACAGAGTATAATCTTTGGCTCTAGTCATGAGTGTAATGTTGTTGGTCTTGGAATCACCAGTACACATCAAAACATAAGATGTGGTGAAAGTAGATGGTTGGTCATGGATGACCAACTGAGCCTGTTGTTGGGACGGGAAAGGTTGAGACAAGACTATCGGAGTAGATGGATTTGAGGTCCCTTGAAGGAACTTGGTAACCTCGGCACGTCTCAGACAATACTTTGTGTAGTGATCATCACCACAGATAAGGCAAGGGTAACGGGGTTTGCGCTTATCCCGATCCTCAGCAGGGGTATTTTTAGGCTGCTCTGTTTGATTATTATTTTTTCTCTCCTTATTCTTGCCTCTCCCTTTCTTGGATTTATTTTTACCGATCGGGGTAGATTGAACAAAGTTCACCTCAGAAGTTTTACCAGTGGAAGTGGCAGGAGACGAAGAATTTTGAACATTAGAAGTAGCAGACTTAGGATTGGAGCTTGAAACAGAATGTGATTGGTCTTGGGCAGAACCAATCATACCGTCAGCTGCATGTGAGGCAACTGGAGTAGTTGAAGTGTTGGAAGTACCAGGACGAGGTAATTCAGGTAATAAATCATAAAGTGTTCCCGTTTGTGAATAAACGAGATCAAGATATTGAGCATGACGTATAGCCTGCTCCTCAGTGACAACACCACCCATGGCAATGTCCTTACCAATTTTGCTCACAAAGGATTTCGTAAACCATTCGGCCAGTAACTGATCGGGGAGTTCAAGTTTAATGAGACGTCGACGTCGTCGCCACTCATGGATATGATCCGAAATATGAGTGCCTTTAGTCTATTTGAAAGAAGTCAAAATCTCAGTCCCATTATCATAACGGATCGATAACTGGTAATGTGTAAGAAAAGCCATATCTAGGGTGTTGAAATCAAAGAAGAAACCTCGTGGCAATTCAATATACCACTTCGCAGCAGAACCGGTAAGGGTTCGTTGAAAAAGACGTAGACGAATAGAATCATCCATCAGTGAGTTGGATGAACACCATAAGTGAAAAGTCATCACATGATTGTTCGGGTCCTCTCCCGGTTTGCCATCGAACTTCGGAATATCTGATGGAAGTTTGGCTGGAATAGCAGGCCATTGGGGAGAGTGACGAATAGGATCATTTAGAATTCTAGACAAATCTGGCAAATCCAAAGTAGCAAGAAAAGGTAACTGTCATTTCACTTGTGGGTACTGGTGACTTTGGGGTGGAAGCCCTATTGTCAAACCAGTAGGGCCATATGCAGTCTGTCCATAATAGGAAGACCCTGGATGATTCGGTGGTGGTTGGAGAGGATAGTAACTCGGAGGATTATAACCTTGAGTGGGGACATGAGTTTGAGCATTCATACCCCAAATAGGATTTGGTATACCTGGATATGGTTGGCCTATAGTAGGGACAGGTTGTTGCCCCCCAGTCGTCTAAGGAAGATTTTGTAGCATTTGATTCCAATACTGGGCCAAAGAAGGAGGTATATTTTGTCCGAAAGGTGGGGTCGGTCCCCCTATCGTAGGTGGAGTTCCAACTGGAAGTTGTGTTCCAATCGTAGGTTGTGTAGTAAGTGGATTATGTCCAGGAGGAGGAAATGGAATCGTACAACCTTGTGCACCAACGAGAATCTGCAAGTTTGGTGCAACGGTAGGTATAGTGCCACTAGGATTAGGATTGCCAAAAGGAAATTGAGGGACTGTTGGAATAAAACCGGGAATAGGATGCCCAGGAAGAGGAAGACCACCTGGAGAACCGGTCGGGATTTGCGGAGGTGTTGGATTGGAAGCATTCAACAAAGCATTCAACGCATGGTAACTGGGTTGTAGTGTCAGAGTGACATTAGGTATTCGCTGGGTATTGATAGGAGCAAGATTAGTTGCAGTAATCTCGGTAGGGACACTCGTAGTATTCGCGAGATGGGCCATCTCAGTAGGAAGAGTAAAGTGATAAGTAGTATTCACCGAGACCATCTTAGTCTCAAAAAACACAGGAGGGTTAATTTCAGAGACGACAGGCGACTCAGGTCTAAAGAGTGGCCTGCGGACGTCTACTGACCAAAAAGGATCTTGGCCTTCTTCACCGGGAAAGGGCCCAACGGGTGATCCAGAAGAGGTAACAACTATGTCTCCAGCTGAATTTAATCGCACAAAAGGTCGTTCACCACGACGAATTCAGAAAGGTTCTAGAGAATCAGTTGATTCCACTTAGGGTGTGGTAACAACTGCAGTGTCACCGTGCTGAGGAGAATCCTCAGGTGTAGCTGTAGGAAAAGGTTGTGACTCGTCCAGATGCTTTGGAGATAAACCTTGCATTCTACGTGAGTGACGTGGGGGAGATATTGTGAACAAGTAATAAGCTCCGTGAAGAAATTCCTATGGTCAACTTTGAGAAACAAACAACATGTGCTAGTAAACAAAATCTAGGAAGCAATCACCAAGCAGACAAGACCTTCTAATTTCGAAGCCACTAGTTGGTGATGAAATCCAACATCGCAACAACGAGACGAGAAG
>SNQJ01S0003166.1:317072-327836 GCA_010110895.2 Picea sitchensis
CTCAATATATAAGAGAGAATGAATTAGTTACTTGGATAGGAATGATCCCAAAATATCAGGAAAGCCAGTACTTAGATAACCATTCGAATGCCATCTCATCCTTCTAGAAGATTCCCTTCTAGAAGCTTCAATAATTCTTCTTTTTCTCTTCTTTAGAAAGGGTTCGCACCCTAGTTGTTAGACACAGTGCAAACTTCTCGCACCCTGGCTTAAGGTAGCCTGCGAGAATCATACATTCTCGCAGGCAAATGTATTGGTAGCCTGCGAACCTTCCTCAAAAAAGATATTTTTGGTAAGAGAAGAAAGTAACTTTTCTCAGGAGAAAGTTCTAATGAAGAGCTTGAGTGCACCATAATTAATACATCATCATGACAACCAAAATTATGGTTAACACTTAGTCCTTTTCCCTAGCTTGAAAACTTAAATCCCATCTTACTTCATCAAAATAACCTAAAAAACAACATTTATTTTCCATCTGCAAGTCGACCATGTGAAAACCACATATGTCTACACCTTTCTAGTTTACAACTAGTGTATGCCCTCAAAAATATGAAAAAATAAAAATATTCCACATTTTCAGGTGGGTTTTTTTCAGTTGCGCTCATTCCCAAAATTCCCTTAGTTCATAGACAATTAAATTAAACCACTTCAACCTCTTGAGGATAGTATAAAAGAACCTATGAGGGCATGGTTGAGGGGGACAACCTAGTTGCAAGATTATGCTGACGAATTTGAAAGCTTCCCTATTTTCCTTGATCCTCTGAGTAACATCCCCTTGATCTGGAACTTGTTTTCCAGTATTCCTTCTTGTATATTATATGACCATAGGATTCATTCCTATCCCTTGTGGGTTATCCAAGGAAGGGCCATATTGTTAGTTTGATGCTTGAAGGACCAGAGGAGGAACCTAGGTGGTTGGCTTCGAGGCAGTTCTAGTGGTTAGGGTAAGGTTGTAACTACCCACTTATATTGTTTTCAATAAAAGAGTTCTCTTTCCCTCCATATATGTGTAAATTGATACAATATATTTACATATGTTAGCTTACTTCATATACTTTAATTTTTTCACATTATATATGTAATTTGAATTTGTAACTACCTTGCTACAACATAGACTTAGTCTCCTTTTGCAGGTTGATATCAGTGGAGATCATGGGTAAATCAAAGGTGGAGAGTGAGGATCGACATCAGACGTAGGATAAAAGGTGTGAGGCCTATGCTTCTCTCCTCTCCTTTTCTCCTCAAAGTGGTTATTTTATTATAGAAATTTTGTGTGTGAGGGTAGGTTCTATCTTTTACATATGGTCTCGCTCTGCTATGACATGACCCAAGGTCACAGGCGAAAAATATCGTAACAAAATTGGTGACCATACTGGGGAGTCTTCTCTCCTAGTTTGGGTTGGTCTTAGGGTGTCTTATGTAGTCTTTGATTTCTATAAATTTTCTTGTTTTCTGGGATTTCCTTTCAAAGCATCTTCCATCTAGAAACTTTTTCGAAGTTTCTAGAGGCCTCCTTTTGGATTGGATTTTTTATTTTTCAAGTTTTACTAATCCATCCTTTCTTTGTACCTTTATGAGTTACAGATATTCATGATTTTCCCTTTTATGAACCACAAATGTCTGCTAGTCCTAGTGTACATAGTTGCATATATTTGTAAGAAACTTGATTTTTGATCCTTCTCTCAGTTTTGGAGGATTTGGTTTGGTTCTTCAGTATAATCTGAGCCTATTGGGTTTTCTTTTTCTTTTGATTGTTATTTTAAGTCTATGAAAATTTAGAAATCATATAAAATATATTGCTTTTGGTTATGTTAGTATTTTCATTACAAGGTTCTTTATGTGGATCGAAAGGTCAGTCATGTGTGGCTGGGATTATTTTCCAGTTTGAATGTTGTGTTTTAGTGATTCTTGATTGTTTTCTTTCGTCCTCTTTACCTCCTTCCCTTTGTTCATAAAATAAAAAGGAAAATTACATCTCATTTTCATTTCATTTCTTTTAGTAACATAAAAGACAAACTACTTGTTTGTTGGTCATTCTTCTTTGGTCCCCTTTTCCTTGAACTTTTCAAGAAAAGAATTTGCTTACTAGAACTTAGGTCTTTAGGCATGTTGCTTGCTTTGGTAGAAAGAAAAAAGAAAATGAAAAAAACTAGTTTTTTGCTAGTTAGGTATCTTTCTTTCTTTGCATTGTTTGCATTGTTATTTGAAAAAGAAAAAGATACTATCATAGGAAAAAATTTCATTTCAAGGTTTGAAGGATTGTTCATGCATTTTATTTCTTGAAACTCTTTTTCATTGAAGAATTATTGTAAAGTTTTCTATTCCAGTGTTCTTATAAGTTTTATTTTTGCAAGAGTCTCAAACAACATAATTTCACTTCCATATTCTTTGAGTAAATAATAATCACTAAAAAAAATGCTAAACTTTAAATGTACTAGACTTTGTTTCTAGGGTTCACAATTTTTTTTAGGTTTAGGGACTTGGATTAGGATTGGAGAGATAATTGTCCAAGGCCATTGAAAAAGCATAGGATTTTGAGATAGGAAGAGTCAAATCCAACTGTCATATAAGTATAACTGTTATGGGATAAATCGGTAGGTGCGGACATTAACTGATCTCCCTAGATCCACCTAGATCTAGATCAAAACACACCAGAACATGACGCTTTCCGTAAGTTTTGGATATTGAATTTACTAACTAAAGAGGGATAGGTGACATACCATTTAAACACCACTTCCTCTCACCATCGCCATCCTATCTCCATTCCAACGCTCATATAATGATGATCCTGCAAAATAACGCAACCAACCAAAGTGATAGTAATAGCATAAACTCAATATAAACCTATGTATGTGATCAAGGTATCATACAATAAAACACAACAAGCTTTATAGGAAATAATCATATTATTGTATCATATTAAATGTGAAAGAGAGATTACAACCATGGCCTTGATGTCGTAAGGTCCCTTCCAACTGTCCTTCGTTCCCCACACACTTCTTTCTCCAAGGATTCTGAGACCATGAATCTAATAGCTACTCACAATCTATCTTGACAAAGAAAATATCAAAGCCACTCTAACCAAGCTAACAATCCCAAGCCAAAAACAACTTAGCCCTTCTCCATGAGAGCTCCTCTCCTTTTATAAGTTGAAGAGGATAAGGTGAGGAGGTTAGGATGATCCCACTAAATCATTAAAGTAAGTAAGATCCAAACCATTTGGATTCCACCTCACCATGGAAGTTTCTCCTTCTAGAAGATTCGAGAAAATGCTCGTTTTTCCCACATGTAACCATTCTCGCACCCTGCCTATAGAGCAGACTGTGAACTCCTCGCGACCTAGATATGATGCAACCTACGAGAATCAGGCATTCTCGCACCCTAGCTATAATGCAGCCTATGAAATTCCTTTTTTATAGGGTTTTTACAAAGGAAAAAGCAACTTCTTTTCTCAGGAAAAGTTCTTCTCCCTTCCTTCTTCAAGAACTCAAGCCACTGACCCCTCCGAAGGCAACATATAGTTTTACATCATTAACGGTCATAGGGATGATGAAAATAATGTGTAAAAGAGAGCCCCCCAAAGTATGAAGTTAGAACAGAGTGATAGCTGAAATACTTTGTCGAGTGTGTGTAGGGAACAAGGAACAGTGGGTCGGAAACCTGCCAACAAACAAGGAAATACAGTACAATAATATATCATCACTGAGGTANTTGTATCATATTAAATGTGAAAGAGAGATTACAACCATGGCCTTGATGTCGTAAGGTCCCTTCCAACTGTCCTTCGTTCCCCACACACTTCTTTCTCCAAGGATTCTGAGACCATGAATCTAATAGCTACTCACAATCTATCTTGACAAAGAAAATATCAAAGCCACTCTAACCAAGCTAACAATCCCAAGCCAAAAACAACTTAGCCCTTCTCCATGAGAGCTCCTCTCCTTTTATAAGTTGAAGAGGATAAGGTGAGGAGGTTAGGATGATCCCACTAAATCATTAAAGTAAGTAAGATCCAAACCATTTGGATTCCACCTCACCATGGAAGTTTCTCCTTCTAGAAGATTCGAGAAAATGCTCGTTTTTCCCACATGTAACCATTCTCGCACCCTGCCTATAGAGCAGACTGTGAACTCCTCGCGACCTAGATATGATGCAACCTACGAGAATCAGGCATTCTCGCACCCTAGCTATAATGCAGCCTATGAAATTCCTTTTTTATAGGGTTTTTACAAAGGAAAAAGCAACTTCTTTTCTCAGGAAAAGTTCTTCTCCCTTCCTTCTTCAAGAACTCAAGCCACTGACCCCTCCGAAGGCAACATATAGTTTTACATCATTAACGGTCATAGGGATGATGAAAATAATGTGTAAAAGAGAGCCCCCCAAAGTATGAAGTTAGAACAGAGTGATAGCTGAAATACTTTGTCGAGTGTGTGTAGGGAACAAGGAACAGTGGGTCGGAAACCTGCCAACAAACAAGGAAATACAGTACAATAATATATCATCACTGAGGTAGGCATTATCATACTCAGAATACAAATGACACAAAGCATAAATGCTGACATGCAAAGATCCATGTCAAGTAAGACAAGTCATGACCACCAAACATACACTGTGGATCCATGCCAATATGAATCAAATCTGAACATACCCACCAAAAATACACTATGGATATATGTGTTAAAGTTTAAAATTTGAACATAGCCACCAGACATACAATGTGGATCTATGTAACAGTACACGGACATACAATGTGGATCTATGTAACAGTACACGAAATATACTCCAACCCAACCTAGATCTGTCAGAAAATATCCAGAGTCTTCATCTCCACCACTCTATAGTACGAATCTAACTATGTGAATACATGTGCTGAAGTCGAATATGGTAGAAACCACTTGATTATTAGTCATTAGTGTATACCATTAACAAGTGCGAGGGAAACCACCATTAATGTCAATGACTCCCAAGGTACTCTGGTACAATCCAACAAATGTGAAACAATGAGCTAAGGTCGAACACTTGACGGAATATCTCGATCAAGGGTCTATAATGAAAACCCACTGTCGAAAGAGAGGAAACCTGCCATTGAGGCATGCAAGTTCTAAGGTACCAATTAGTTTCTAAGTCTCATTCCTAGATAATGAGTTGAAGTCGACAGGAAAAGACTTGTCACAGGAGGGCCTTAATGTATCCCACATCGATGACACGAAACAAGTAACAAGATTTGATGTAGAGCAGAGTAACAAGTGATTCAAGACTGACTCAGGGATGGCCGATGCAATAGAAGGCTTTGAGGAATGTGGAAATGGCTGACGCAATAGAAATATTTTAGGGTTGGACATCTTTTTGAACATATTGACGACACAACAACTGTCTTGGAAACACTGACTCAACAATAGGGATCACATACCAATTTGTAATCTTATAAAGGAGTACGATCAAGAGATAAACGAGTTTCCAACCTATACACAAAGAGAGTGAAAGGGTGTCGTGTTCAAAAGTGACTCTTCCACAGAATATAGGTTTAGATACATTTCTTTCCCAATTTTTCCCCTACCATTTTTGGCGAATACCTCTTTATTTTTACACAATCTTGAGGAGGATAACATATGCTTGTTGATGTAAGCTCATCCTTCGGACGAGTCCCTCGGAGTATGTTTAACGAAACCTAGGAAGGAGTGGTTTGGTACCATATGGGCATTTCGATGTTTGTTTGAGTCCAAAGAAAGAAAACTCAGGGGTTTTTCATGTTTAGAGAGTCTGAAAAACACTTAAAGAGAAATCTCTCAGTTCTTTTTTCGTAAAGTAGTCTGATGAGACTGAAAAAGAGATAAACTATCGCTCAACATACATTTTCTTCAAATACTTTAATGAGCGTGAAAAGAACAAGGTCTCTCGACAATCTTTTCATGTTTAGAGAGTCTAAAAAGAGCTTAAAGGAAACTCCAGGGGGTTCCTTTTTCATATAACCTTTACGAGTTTGAAAAAGTGATAAAAGTATACTTGGTTACATTCTCACGTATTTACGAGCACAAGAAAGAACAAATACTAAGCTCGGTAACTTATTCTCATGTATTTACGAGCATGAGAAAGAACAAAGACTAAGCTCGGGATTGTTTTTATTTTTACGCAATCTTTAAAACAAAACAAAACTATGCTTGGGATATATTTTATTTTTACACAAGATTAAAAACTAAAAAAAACTATGCTTTAACTTCCCAACGCATTATCCACTAATTCACATGGTTGGTACTTAGCCTCCATCTTAAGAAGCTAGCGGCTCAACTTCATCATGAAGTCCAGAGGCTGAGGCAAATTCCCCCCAAGCTTCATTTCATCCAACTGCAAAGGAGAATGAAATGAAGCTTCAAATACTAGACGAAGGACTTGACTCAAATAGAGAGGGGGAAAACTATTTCATTTTTTAACGAGCTTAACATAAGAAAAATGAACTATACATTTCATTTTTTAACGAGGTTTCCACAGAGACAAAAGACACTACCCTCGTAAGTGGTTTCATTTTTTAACGATCTTGAAATTAGAAAACTATGCTCAAGTCTGGTTTCATTTTTTAACGAGCTTGAAATCAGTAAATCATGCTCAAAGACCTCTATTTCATTTTTTAACGAGGTTGCCTCAGAGACATAAAAACTATCATCGAATCTCTTCTTGATCATGGATTCCAAGAGGAAAATGCTCCAGAAGGACACCATGTCAAGAGACAAAACTCGGCCATGGCTTCCAAGAGGCCTTCATTGGAAAGCAGAAACACACTCTGGAAGGACACCATGTCAAGGGTTGTGACAAGAGTAAAGAGATCAGGCTGGAACAACCCTATCAAAGAGATCACCATGTCAACTACTGGATCTAAGTCACTAGAAGTTGAAACCATGGGCAACAACGCCACATAATTAACCTGTGGAGGGGGTGATACCATCTGCATATAAGAACCATTTAGGGAGGCAATCCAGTCAGGGTCAATGAATGAAAGTTGATCAATAGTCACAACTCTTCCATCATGAGGGAAAGATATCACAAGAAAAAGAGTAGACACAATAGATTCCATGGAATAGACATAATCTTGCCCAAGGAGTAAAGAGAAATCCAAGGGGTCTTGGACTACCATGACGTCAATAAAGACAATTTTCCCTCCCAAAGTTACAGGAAACTGAGGAAGGGTCCCTAAAGGTTGACTGCTTCTTCTGTTAAAAGCTAACAGATTCTGTTTAACTGACACAAGTGGAGGATAACCAAAATCTTGCCAAGCAATAGAGGAAAAAATACTAACAGACGCACCTTCATCTATCAGTGTCTGAGGAGCATCCCGACCACAAACTTACACTGTAATCTGGAAAGGAATGTGAGAGGGAAGACGAGGTATAGTTAGCACACCCCAATTAAAAAGGATGGCCTCATTACTTGGAGGAGGTTTCACAGGAGAAGGAGGAATACCCACTGGCATGGTAGATTCTGTATCAACGAGAAAAACATGGGCAGTATCGGGTTTACTCTCTAGTGAGAGAGTAGGATCGACCGATGGAGATATCAAATCAACCCTGTGGGTTTCATTCTCTAAGGGGAGAATGGGGTCGACAGGTGGAAATGGATCAACTACTTGGGTTTCACTCTCTAACGAGAGAATGGGATCGACCAAGGATGGGATTAGATCAACCACTTTGTTAACAATCTCTAAAGGGAGAGTGGGATCGACCGAAGATGGGATCATATCGACCAAAGATGGGATCAGATCGACCACTTTGTCAACTGGTTCAATTAAGGATGTGACCAGATTGAAGACATGATCAATCTGATTGACCGACGATGGGTCTGGAGTGATCATTCCATCAACTACAGGTGGGTTGAGAGAAAGTTTGTGATAAGCAACTAGAAGTTGAGCCTATGAAACAATCATGTCTTCCAGGAATTTTGAGGCTTCTTCCATATGAGGGAAAAAATGAGTTAGATGACACCCTTTGCATAAAATACATGGGAACTTGACTCTACTTTTCTTCTTCCCAACAGTATCGTGACTAGTTGACGGGAGGTCATCAACATGTTGTTCAGAGGCTGACAACCTGGGTTGGTCAGGGTGTGTAGACCATACTTATATAACCTTGGATAGACCAGGGAAATCCTTAAGAAGATGGCTACCCTTAAAAATCCTACAAGGGTACTTGGGCTTACAAGTTGTTTGGGTGATCTTGACATCATCAACACTCCCATCACAATTAATAGTAACTGGTTGTTTTCCAACATGTTTGACAGTGGTTGGAGGTTTCGACACTTGTTTATCTTTCTTCTTCTTAACCTTTCTTTTCTTCTTCTTCTTATTCACTGGGTTACTATCTTCAGAACTTTCACTCGATGAAGAAGATCAAACGGAAGGAGACCTTGTGAGCGAAGAAGGAGAAGAAGACCTTACTGGTGAAGAAGGTGAAGGATCAACATGAGGTTGATTCTCTTGGGGGGAAGTGCTTGTGACTGAAGAACTAACTACATTCAAGATTACCTGAGTGGAAAACAACCATACCGTTAATCCAATTGTGAGACCTGGAAGGATCAAATTAGCAATATGAGGAGGACCAATGTTTCTGTAAGAAGGAAAAACAAAGGGTTCCCCTGGAGCATGGGTTCTTTCATTGGTCATTTCAGGAACTGACGCCATTAAAACAAAGATCCAACTTAGAGTCTGCTAAGAAAAACAAATTGCACACGCTAAAAATCTAGTAAGCAAGCAAGAAAAAAAAACCTTCTCGCAATGAGCTCACTAGTTGGTGATGAAGTCCAATGTCGCGAGAACAAAGTAAGAAGGGGTTGAGATAGATCGGGTGGAAAATTTACGTTGAAAACCTTCTCAATGGACTTACACCCTAGTGCAAGCTCCCACACATAATCATGGGTATACCCTTCAAGGAGCCCGAGTGAGTTTGGCCAACGTCGATTCCAGGTATCATGAATACTTTCCCCTCCACAGTCACCTTGTGTAAAGACCCTAAATATATAGGCCACTAATGTTACCAATCACTACCATGATTCCTGTGGAAACAACCGACAGTCTAATCCACGCACAAGGGCAGGGTATCTAGCCCGAAATCAACTTGAAAGACTTCCACTCATCATTGTGGGTATACCTCTCAAGCAACCTCCATAATACACAAAACCTCTACACAAAGACCAACAAAGCAGGGTGAGTAACTCTGCCAGTCTCAATGCGACCTCATGATTGACCCTTGTGTTAGAAGGGCTTCCCAGGACAAAATGTATTAAGTGGATTTAACCGCTCCCTAACTCAAGATTCTATGCTTGTTTGTAACTTTGGAAAGTTATCTTTCACACCTATTCCAAAGCCCTATAACTAATCTAATGTACGTTTGCTACCAGAAAGTATAAAAAATGTCTAATCAGTTTTTATAAGCGCTTTATTTTATGGTTGTTGTTACTTAATAGGAAAATGGCGTGAACAATATGGTGTTTTGAACGACTCGAAAGTTAGGCAAAGAGATGAAGATGCAATCTTTTCATTTCGATGAAAGATATGCTACAAGAAGGAGAATTTTTTTATCATTCCCATATACACAATGTACCGAAATATATTAAACTCATCAATATCAAGATTCTCAAGAAATGAGTAAAAGGTACTGTATACCAATGCACGATTCATGGCCCCTCTAGGAAAAAATTTCGGAATTTAAGACCAAAAAATGACAAGAATCATGCAATTTCGCTACTTCAAATGCAAGGATGCCCCCAATCTAATATAAATCAAGAAATTAAATCCTCTTGTTTCAAAATTTTCACTAAAAGTAATAATGAACTTTCTTACAACAAAGAAACCCAAACTAAATTTTTTCTTTTAAAGCGAACTATTTAGAAGAAATCTAATCTTTCCCTAAACAATTCTAAAGAAAACACATGATTTGTAATTGAAAGATACTCAAAGCAAGAGACTAATCCTTCAAAACAAAACAAAGCCAATGTGGCTAAAAGTAACTCCAAGAATGTCAATTAGACTGTAAACAGATCAATATAGGCTCCAAAAGTTCAATCCAGCTTATCAAAGCAAAACTGGGTCATCAAAAGATGACAAGACCCAATCGAAAAAAGTTTACAAACAATTTCGCAGCCTAGCAGTAGAGTACAGTGAGAGAATTAGGTATTCTCATAGGCTAGACACTGGTAGGGTGTGAGAAGTTCGCACTGGATCTAACAGCAGGGTGTGAAAATCAATGGTTTTCGCAAGCTGTAGAGAGGTACAGTGCAAGAATGTCTGTAATCAAAGAAAATTTTGAAAAAGGACAGGGAATCTAATTGAACTTCTAGATCCAGAGAGTCTGGATGGATCTCCCATACACTCAGAGACCAGAAAACAAGCAATCAAAGAAAGGGAAACTAGACTAACGAGGAAACAATCTTTTCCCCAGTAGAGTCGCCAATTTTGTTATGGGATAAATTGGTAGGTGCGGACACTAATTGATCTCCCTAGATCCACCTAGATCTAGAACAAAACACATCAGAACATGATTCTTTCCTTAAGTTTTGGATATTGAATTTACTAACTAAAGAGGGATAGGTGACATATTGTTTAAACGCCACTTCCTCTCGCCATCACCATCCTAGCTCTGTTCCAATGCTCATACAATGATGATCCTGCAAAAGAACACAACCAACCAAAGTGATAGTAATAGCATAAACTCAATATAAACCTATGTATGTGATTAAGGAATCATACAATAAAACACAACAAGCTTTATAGGAAGGAATCAT
>SNQJ01S0003166.1:328207-369203 GCA_010110895.2 Picea sitchensis
TATAAGTTGAAGAGGATAAGGTGAGGAGGTTAGGATGATCCCACTAAATCATGAAAGTGAGTAAGATCCAAACCATTCAGATGCCACCTCACCATGGAAGTTTCTCCTTCTAGAAGATTCAAGAAAATGCTCATTTTTCCCACGTGTAACCATTCTTTGACCCTGCCTATAGAGAAGATTACGAACTCCTCGCGACCTAGCTATGATGCAGCCTGCGAGAATTAGGCATTCTCGCACCTTAGCTATAATGTAGCCTGCGAACTTCCTTTTTTATAGGGTTTTTACAAAGGAAAATTCAACTTCTTTTCTCAGGAAAAGTTCTTCTCCCTTCCTTCTTCAGGAACTCAGGCCACTGACCCCTCCGAAGGCAACAAATAGGTTTACATCATTAATGATCATAGGGATGACGAAAATAATGTGTAACAATAACTGATAAGATCCTCTAACACAAGAGTCAAACATGAGGTCGTGTAAAGGAGTGTCGATGAGATATCCCCTCTAAATATTAATCGAGCATAGTGGAGAGATTGTATATTGGGTTTTTTCCTTATGTGATATTGACATGTATGGAATCAGTCTTCTGGAAGAGTTTTGGGCTGCATTACCTTGCCCATACATTTGATCCTGACTAGTGATTGTACCCCTTAGACACTGAATGGGAGTTGGTTACCTTAGTTTCTTTTCCTAGGGATCTCATAGGTGACTAGATGGTTTTTTCATGGTACCTGGGGTAGATTTCTTGTCATACTTTTCAGTACGGTTGGAGAAAACCCAGCGAAGCATGGATACTTGCACCAGATAAGGTTGGATAGTGGAGTTCAGGATAATTACTTATCACTCCTCTGTTCTTTGTTCCACGTAACTTAATCAAACTATGTCTATTCCCGGAAGGTCCCTTTCCACTTTTTTATTGCTTTGGACTCAAGACTTTAGCCACCTAGGATGAAGATTTGGAAAAGTTTTTTTCTTGCAATGTTTCTCTTAGGAATTTTTGGTGGAGTGCTTATTTGTGTTGTTGGCCTTAGGTTGTGTCATATCACTACTTTTGGATCGTTGATTCAAGGTGGTCTATTAACCACTCCACTAGTCAGGAAGGAACTCTTTTCTTTATCTTGAAAGTGTTGAGCCACGTCCTATAAGGTGTGGGTTTTTATACCATTGGTTCATCAAAGTCGATGTGTGATAACTTTATGGACATGAACAATCCCACAAGGGAAAAACCTATTTATAAGAATGAATTTTCCAAAGTTCTTGAGGATACCAACCAAGGGACCCATGCCCAAGGGTATTCTTGTGATTTTCCATTCTTTGGAAACATTGGTGCCCCCTTGATGGCCACTTTGAACATTCTTGGGTTGAATGTAGGAATACCAGTTTTCTTGTGGACCACTTCAAATGCTATGAATGATATTTATGTTTCTCAAATAAGCAATTTGTTTCATGGGAATCATATGAATGTTGATCCTTTACCTTTTGCATCCGTGACATATACTCTTTATCCTTCTCCCTCTTCTAGTGAAAGTCTATATACTAGTAACTAGAAGTCTAAAAGGAAGAGGAAGTAGAAGAGTAAGAAAACAAGTTCACCAACCTCTGATAGTCATGTTGGGGAAATTTCAATAGCCTATGTGAGTCATGCTCGGGGATAGAAACTAGCCTCTTCAAGTCACAATGGAATTAAAATTCTAGTCATCGCTAGTGATATTGGCATTGAGTCACCAACCTTTGTGATTCATGTTGGAGTATTGTCACCAACCTTTTCTAGTCATGTTGGAGGTGTGGTTCTAGCCTCTACTATTCATGTTGGGGGAAAACAACCATATTCTACGATTCATGTTGGGAGAAAAAGTCTAGTCACTGCAAGTCACACTAGAGTAAAGTCACCAACCTCTGTGAGTCATGTTGAAGAAAAGAAACCAACCACTGCAAGTCATGTTGGGGGAACAATTCTAGTCACTACTAGTCATACTAGACAAATTTCACCAGCCTCTACAAGTCATGTTGGAGTTCAGCTACTAGCCTCTCAAATTCATGCTAGGAGTGTTAGGAAATGAGGAACACTACCACACTAAATCTAGCAGAAGAGAGGAATAAATATTTAATCAATAAAGTAAATGACAAAGAAAACACACAACACATAAAGATTTTACCCTAGAAACCCTAATGAGAAAACCAAAATTCCTTGAGCCTTCTTCTCTATTGTTGTCTTAGTCATTCAAAATAGAAGGTTAGATGCCTAACCTTGGTATACACCTAAGACACAATCAACATAATACCTTCCTGGTTTACAAAAGAACAACCCTGTAGCCAATTCAAATTACATCTACATGATCAACAACTTTTACGATTACTGATTATTGATTATCCTTCATATAATTACAACACACTTTCTTCATAGGCTTTACAGTAGGAAAAACCCAAAATAAAAGGCGACCAAAAATGGTTACAGATTCACGTAGATAATTGGCTACAAACCCCATGAATATCAAGATTTTGTTATAGTCAACTACCAGGTCAGGTTACTAGTCAGCCTTCATTCAATATTCAACCAGTTTCCACGTTCCCACATGTCAAAATATTTTTGGTTGACCTCTTCGAATTAATGTTGATCTCTTCGACTTTGAATTTATCTGATCGAACCACCTTGACCTTCTACTTGATGTCGATGTCTTTGAATTCTAATTTACACAGTCGAACCAACTAGAACTTCAATTTGCTATTGATATCTTCAACTTTAAATTTACCTATTCAAACCAACTCTTTCTTCATCTTGTTGATAATTCCTTCAATTTCGACTTTTAGGCAATCCATGTTGACTAGAATTTCACTACAAAAAATATAAAAAACCAACATTCTCCCACTTATTTTTTTCTTTGCTGAAATAGGGATATTTTTGAACTCTCATTCACAGACCTAGGGAAACAATTCCCATTGCCTCTCTGCACCAAGAGAACTTCACAAAAATCATAGACTTGTTCAAAGAGTCCATTATATTTTCCTATGTGTCTACTTTCTCTAGCAACACCTTTTTTCTTTCCATCATGTCTCTCATGAAATGGTATTGTACATCAATATGCTTAGTCTTAGAATGATAATCTAGGTTTTCCCCCATAAATATTTCACTTTTACTATAGCAACTTATTTTCATAGCTCTCTGATAAAAATTGATTCTTGAACATAGCCCTTGTATCCATATTACTTCTTTTGTCCCATGATTGGTTGCCATGTATTCAACTTCTATTGTTGACAAGGCTACGGCCACCTGCCGCTTACTCATCCAGTTGATTTCTCCACCGAACAACTTGAATATGTATCCACTGGTCGACCTTCATCGATCTAGATCTCCAACCCATTTGGTGTTGACAAGGCCATGTACATTTAATTCATTGTCACCTCCTTGTTTTCCTTGGTAGAATATAGAATATTTTTGTGTGCCACACAAATACCTGAATACTCTCTTGAAAACTGTCTAGTGCTCCTTCCCAATTTTTGACATGTATCTACTCAACACTCCCACTGTATGGGAAATGTCTAGTCGAGTGCAGACCATCACATACATTAAACTACCAATAATACTTGCATAAGGAACACATGCCATGTCCTCTATTTTCTCCAGTGTCCTTGGACACTTTTCAACAATTATCCTTGCTCTCACAAAAATTGACAACTTCACAAGTTTGCAATTGTGCATGTTGAAACATTTCGATATTATTTCAATATACTTATTTTGGTTAAACAAGATATTTCTAGCTGCTCGATCTCTTTTGATATCCATTACTAGAATGAATTTCATTGCACCAAGATATTTCATGTCGATCTTGGAGGATAGTTGCTTCTTCACCTCATTTATTGCGTTCATGTTTTTTCCAATCAACAACATATCATTGAAATACAAGGCTACATATATCAAACACCCACATTCTTGTTTGGAATATATGTAGTGATCAACTTTTATTCTCACAAACCCCAAACTAAGGATGTATGTGTAGAAATTTTGGTACCAAATCCTTGGTGATTTCATTAGACCATAAAGGGATCTTTTCATTTTGTACACAAAATATTTATTTCCCTTTACTAGAAATCTTTCAGACTGTTTCATGTAGATTTCTTCTTTCAGGTCCCCATGTAGGAACGCTATATTTACATCCATATGTTCTATTTTCAGATGAAATGTTTCATCCAAAGACATTAGTACTCTAGTGGAAGTTAATTTTTCAATAGGGGAAAAAATGTCACCGAAGTCGACTCCTTTGACTTGAGAATATCCTTTCGCTACCAGTCGAGATTTGAATTTCTCGACTTGATTTGATTCGTTCATCTTCTTCTTGAATACCCATTTTCTACTGACAGGATTTATTCCACTAGGTAATTTTACTAAGTCCCACGTCTCATTATTGAGCAAGGATTCCATCTTTTCGACCATGGCGTCCTTCCAAAGTTTTCCCTCTGTTGAGTCAACTGCCTCCCCACCCGACTTGTGATCATCGTGAGTGGAAGTTAACACAAATTTGGAATGGAATTTTGGAGGAATATATATTTCGAGTAGTTTTCTTACTCATTCTAACCTCCTTACAAATAGGTTCAGTTGTTCGACCTCTTCTTCTGATTCAGTCGACTCATCTGGATCATCTTCTTCATTCCTTAGTTCAAACTATACCATCTATCGATTAATCTATGTTTGAACAATTTCTTCATGATTTGACTTACTTACGACTTCTATTAAGACCACATATATATTGTAGACTATTTTACTTGATGCAGGATCCAAGAGATTATATCCTTTAATTCCCTCTTTGTATCCAATGAAAATACACTTGATTTCCTTCTTGTCCAGATTGCTCCTCTCTTCCTTTTGAACATGCACAAATGCATTACAACCAAATACTTTGATATGTGAAATTGAATTCTTCTTACCATACCATACCTCATAAGGAGTCGTGTCATATAACACCGACGAAGGAGACATATTCACTAGATATTTTGCAATGTCGACTACCTATGCCTAGAATTCTTGTGTGAGCCCAACACCATTGAGCATGCTCCTTGCCTTTTCCATCAATGTTCTATTCATTCTCTCAACAACTTCATTTTTTTGTGGGGTATATGGTGTGTTATTTTGGTGTGCTATTCCACACTTCTTGCAGAACTGATCAAATTATTTTCCACAGAATTCACCACTAATTTCAGTTCTCAATACCTTAATCTTGTTATATGTTTGGTTTTCTACAAGAGATTTAAACTCTTTGAATTTTTTGAAAACCTATATTTTCTTCCTTAGGATATATATCCATGTCTTCTTGGGAAAATCATCTATGAAGGAGACATAATAAAAGGATCCACCAAGTGAAGTCATTGAAACAAAGACAAACAAATTACTATGAACCAACTCTAGAATCCCCTTTTCCCTTGTCGATCCAGATGGGAACCTCACCCGACTTTGTTTTCCATATATGCAATGTTCACAAAAATCAACTTCTAAATTAAATTAAGGAAATTATTCAACCATACCTTTGTTATGCATAGCTCAAGTTCCTTTTCCTCTAATATGTCCCATCCTCTCATGCCATAGTATGGTTGGGTCGACTTTAATATGAATTGTCGAGTCAATTTGAATCAATTGAGCCCGAGTCGAGTCGAGTTGAGTCGAGTTCGAGTCAAATTTAGGAAAAATGATGTTGTTGCATCAAGTCAAGTTGACACTCCCTAATAACTTGTACAGGGTTCCAATCCAAAATCCTTTCATTAAGACCATTGCACCTCTGACCATATTGCACGAATCCTTATGAAATGGAGTTTGCACCCATGCATCACTCATATTGTTGAAAAATATCAAGTTTCTTACCAAACTCGGAATCTGTAGCACACCTAGAATGGTTCTACACATCCCATCCTGTAGTTTTAGTCGAACTCTTCCTCGTCTAACAATTTTGGTTGTCGAGTTGTCCCTCAAGAACACATATCGTCCTTCATATTTTTCATATTCGCAGAACCATTCTCTATGTGGTGTCATATGATAGGATTCTCCTGAGTCCATCAACCAAACATCTTTATCTGACTATGTACTAGTCGATGCCAGGTACACATCACCTCCCTTATATGGAGTCATCTTTCTCTCAGTCGACGACTTCTCGTAGGAACTTGTACTGACTTCGATTTCCTTTGACTTTTATTCACTTTTGTAATTAAAATATTTACTACATTTCCAACATATTCTAGTCCACTAAACAAGGTATTTAGATCTACCCTTCGACTTATATTTTCTACTGGAGAATTTTCCTTTATCTCTGTCAATCGGTCGACCTATCACCATTAAAGAATCTTTGGTCGATCCTTCCATGTTCTTCCTTCTCACTTATTCTGACAGTAGATATGAAACCATGTCTTGTAGTTCTAATGTGGTGGTATTACTCCCTATATCCATGATTAAGCTATCCTAGGAGTCTAGAAAAGAACATAATAGGCTACCACATTTCTCCTCCTTAGTGATTTTAATATACACAAAAGATAACTGGATATAATGGTATTAAAAAAATTTAAATGCTCAACCACAAAAATTCCCTCACTCATCCTCAAAAGATGCAGTTTATTTTTGAGAAACAATTTATTTACTAGGTATTTATCCTGGTACAAGCTCCCCAACTTATCCCATATTTTCTTGGCCGAATATTCACCTAAGACATTCAACAATATTGAATCTGCAAGACAAAGTCGAATCGTACTCCTTGACCTTTTCTCAAGTTTCTCCCATTCTTTTGTCGACATACCTTTTTGTAATGGTACCGGGATAGACTATTTCCCATTGTTCTCGATCTACAAGGAGATATTCAATTTTAAGCTTCCAAAGCTCAAAATTTTGGCCATTGAATTTTTTGATCTCTATTCTCGATTTTCTCGCCATTCTTTAACACAATATTTAAATATTTTATGGCTTGCGAATCTTACTGAACCTAGGGTTTAGCTCATATACAAGGATGTTAAACCAAGGTCTGATACCACATGTTAGTAAATGAAGAACACTTCCACTCTAAACCTATAAAAGGAGAGGAAGAATGATTTAATCAAGAAATTAAATGACAAAGCAAACACATGGTACACATAGGTTTTAACCTAGATACACAAACGGGAAAACAAAATTTCCTTGAGTGTTCTTCTCTCTTTTTGTCTTATTTATTCAGAATAAAAGGTTCCATGCCTAAAATTAGTCTACACCTAAGACACAATTGACATCATACCTTCTCTCTTTACACAAGAAGAACCCCGTCGCGAATTCGGCTTACATCTGCATGACCAACAACCTCTATAATTATTAATTAGTGATTATCCTTTATAGAATTATACCACACCTTATTTATAGGCTTTATAGTAAGAAACACCATAAATCAAAAGGTTCCCAAACATGGTTACATATCCACGTAGATAATTGGCTACAAACCCCATGAATATCTAGATTTTGTTACAGTCGAATACCAAGTCAGATTACCAATCGACCTTCATTCAATCTTCAGTAAGTTTCCATGCGTCTGCTTGTCAACCTCTTTTCCGTTGACCTCTTCGACTTGTTGTCGATGTCTTTGACTTCAAATTTATCGTGTCAAACCACCTTGACCTTTGAATTGATTTCGATGTATTCGACTTTGACTTTACCCAATCGAACCACCTCAAAATTTGACTTGCTATTAATATATTCGAATTTTACTTTACCTGGTATAACCACCTCAAAATTTATCTTGCTGTAAATTCCTTCGACTTTGAATATTAGTCGATCCACCTTGACTAGAATTTCACTGCAAATAATATAACAACCTAATAGGGAGCATGTCACTAGCCGTTTCAAGTCATGTTGGGGGAATTGATATGGTTGAGTACCCTAGACGTATAGGACGTAATTCCAAGTTCCCTTGTAAGCTTTGAAAATGACATCACCTTACTCATTTGTTCCCTTATATTGTCATGGTATGAAGAGCATGGTACTTTTTTGAAGGCCCTTCTAGTTTTGAGTCATCTTCGGATTCCCAAAAATAAAATCAATCTGCGGTTGATGAAGTGATTGAGTCGATGAAATCGTCAGTCGATCCCACTCTTATCTTGGAGAGTGACTAGTCTTCCAAAGTGGTCAAGAGGACACAATATTTAGCCGATCCCACTCTTCTTTAGGGGAGTGATGCATCTTTCAACTATGTATTTAAAATTTCCAGTTTAGTACCTTCTGAACAAGGGGGAATGCCACTCTCTTTGAGTAATCCCCCTCCAAGTCCTAGGATGGTTTTCTTTGATTAGAATGATATTGTGGAGCCCCTCCTTCTTTGATTAGAATTATCGATGAAGGATCCTCCGCAAGTATTTTATCTTCCTCAGTTTGGAAAGTGTTGGGTTCTCCCAAGATTATGTCAGCTACCAGTGAGCTATTGGATTTTGCCAGAAGATCTAGTGAATGTTCGCGGATTATTCCTCAATTTCCTATCATCTTAGGTGGGAATACTATCCTAGTTGATTGGTTAGTGGTGCCACGCCCTTTAGAATTTAATATATTTATTGGGCATGCTTATGTTGATGCTATGAAGGTTGTGGTGTCTACTCTCTTTTGTGTGATGCATTTACCTCACAATGAAATAATTGTCACTAATAAAATTTCATATGATAATCCCCATCCTATTTTGACTTCAACTTCGTTTCTACCTTTGTGTTTTCCTATTTTTTGAGTAGAACCTTCCCTGGCACAGGTGAATTATGTGGCATCATATCCTCGATGTTCAATTGCTTATGAGATGTATCCTTTACAATCATGTTGTCCTTCTCGATACAAGGGCTCAACAATTGATCAAGTTTTGTATCCAATGGGGCCAAGTGAGCTCCTATTTTCCCCTTTTAGCCCGGGTAATCTTGTGTTTCCTATTGAGTTTGATCTTACCATTTGTGAAACCTTAATCCGTAGTAATTGTGAGTTTTCGATCCACAATTTCATGGATGTCGAGTTTCTTTCATATGAGGCTATCCTTGAAGCTATGATTATGGATTTTAGACCTCTTCCTGAAATTGAAGCTTTATAGGTTGTTTACCAAAGAATTCCTTGGTCTGATCCTAGCAATGGGTTGTACCTAGAGAACTACTATACATAACATGAAAGGTTGTGTGGTCCTTTGTACATATTGTACTTTTAGGGTTTCTTGTTTTCAAGTTATGTATCCCTTCATACTTGTTTTTATCATAGTTTTCTATATTGGACTTATTAACTTCTCTGTGAGTGTTTTTGGTCTTATATAGAGGACTTTGAAGAAATTTTTCATGGTACCTTTTTTTCCATGTCAATCCATTATGACAGGTAATGATCTCGAGACTGGCATATTGGTTAGATTTCCCCCTCCATGCATTCTTGCATTATCCATTTCCTTCTTCGTTTTTCCTTTGGATCGACCCCACTGAATTGCAACATGAAACCTTCTCTATTGTTTAGAAGTGTCGTAATTCATGTGGTAGAGCCTATCGTTCATGGGTTCCATGTTTAGAACCTTATTCATAGTTTGGCACCCATGTTTAAATACTTTCATAGGCTTGGTCTTATTGTTTAGTACCACCATGAATTTGTTTTGAAGCTACATATATTCTTCTCAATCTTTTTTTGGCTATTTCCTACAAGAATCCCTCTAACTTATACTGCTACTTATGTCAACACTTTTCAGATTCTTCAACAGGTATTGTGTTTTTTTACCGGCATGTAGAGTAGGTCATTTCCACGTGGACAATGCATTTCTCTATATCATTCACATATCTACCATACGATCCACCCCATTTGTTTTCAACATCATACCTTCAAACTACTTTCAAGGTGTTTAGAATAGTAGAGATAACCTCTTCATGAGTGCCCTAGTTAGCACCTCACTGACATTTTTGAAACCTATGCTGTAATTTTTGCAGTAGGCTCAGAGACCCTATTTAGTCCCACCATGTCTTTACATTGAGGCCCCATAAAATCCTCTCAATATCTTGTTGGATAACCTACCCATGGGGATTCCAAAATTTTGTTGAGTTGTAATTGCATTGCATATTAACTGCTCATGCTTGTAGTCCTAATTTTGGCTTCCGCTTGCCATTGTTGAACCATTTTCTTATGCATTCCTACTAGTTTCAAGCATTGCAATTTATTCCTTTGAGACTTGACACCTTAATACCTGGAGGAGTCATTCCCTTGAGTGTCCTTATCCTGCACATGGTTCCTTGCATTGACCATAGGTATGTTCCTTGAGCTTTAGAACTAGTTTTCATGTTCGTGACACTCATTTCCTCCATTGCACTATAACATTCTTTTATTCTTTTTTAGGATTTAATAACATGAAAAACACAAAAATATTAAACAACTAAAAACAAGGGAGGAAATATTCTATCTCTTTTGTTGGAAGTAGTCTTGTTACCCTTAAACAAAGAACAATTTTTGAGCCATTGTCTCAATATTTTGGGTTTATTATGGATTTAGGATACTTTTTATCATTTTTTAGTATAATATCCTTGGGTTGGTTATTATTCCAACTATATGGAGCATTTAATTATGCATCCTTTATCACGATTGTATCCTATTTTATAATCCATGCTGCCTAAGTCACACAATGTGTCGTTCTTTTGTTCAAGGTAAGTTTCAGTCTGATTCGACCATTCTATAGAAAGTCTCTTACCTTTCAAGTCGGCATTCCTATTTCATTCAAGTACATATCATCATCACAAGTATCTTTTTATCTCAGTTGTGCTAGTATAGAAGGTCCCTATTGACTTCTGGTTGGTAGGTCTACTATTATCGAATCTGACACATTGCTCTACGAGTATGACCTAGAGTTGTACCTTGGGCCAATTTCCATCATTGATAGGTGACCTTGCACTCAGAAGATGAAAAACCATCATTGGTCATTGACTGAGTAATCTCCCTTGTGTTTGATGTCAATAAAAATCATCACACATAGATATTTGAGCGATGCCTTAGTTTCATTTGACCCTATTGGTGGATTCCTCATCTTTGTTAGTAGCCTTTATCATTGGATACTATTAATAAAGTATTTATCATGCTCTATTCCATCTGGTGCATGTCAGAGTCATACCTCATTGTGGTCCTTACAATATGTTCGTCTAAGCCCTTCCAAATATTTAGCCTCCTACTGCCCCTCGTGTTGGATTCCTTAATGCCTTCCTTCCAGTGGATCTCTTCCTATCAACTTCAAAACATATTTCTCTAGGATAGGGATCTATAGTTTCTTGTGGTACCTTATGGATTTTAGTCATCAGTGGAAGGTTCCCTCACTATTGATATTGAGAATACATCAATTTCCCTTGATCAATAGATTCTATAGATTCTATAAGTTCTACCAGGTGTTCATTTATTCACACTTATTAGATTGTACAATGATACCTTGATGCACATTATCATCATTGTTGGGTCATATCGATTTTTTTAACGATATAAATCAATGATCGGTAATCAATTGATGTCTCACTATGTTGGTCCCCAACACATCTATTCACATAGTGTATACTCGTACCACGCCATATCATTTTGAAGACTTTGGGTGAAATATGAGCATCACATTTTTTGTGCTCCTACCAAACATATATTGTACCACCCCGTAGACATTGGTACTTGTGGAGGATAATTTTTTCACTCCATTACTTCCAGGTATCCTTTTATTTGATTTCGAGACATATCTCCAATCTGTATCCATTCATGGATATGATCTACTTTTTGCATGGATCCACTGTGTATTCCCCGTGGCCATAATTTTTAATTTATATATAATACATGGATCCATTGTGTATTGTTCATGGCCATTGGCATCAATCATAATTTCATATATTCCTTGGATCTGCAATGTAATCGATTTGTTTTCCATGCTTACATTACTCCTGAGCATGGGTATGCCCGATTCGGGAAGAAAATACTCTTACTTTGTCTCTGTTGATGGCTTTTGTTCTTGGATCAATTGTTCAGGAACCTTCAGTGGATATACTTCAATTTATCCTCTCCTCTTAGAGTTATACTATATTTCGACCATCATTTTCCATTCTGACCTCACACATTAGGGGGCATTTGTTATACCACAAATTTCCACATCAATTTCATTTGTGAGATGGCTTAGACCTTTTCCCTAGCTTCCAAAATTAAATCCCATCCTCCTTCATCAAAATCACCTAAAAAAAACATTTTTGTTTCCATCAGCGAGTCACCCATGTGAAAACCATGGATGTCCATACCTTTCTAGTTTTCAACTCGTGGATTCCCTCAAAAATATGAAAAAAGAAAAATATTCCACATTTTTGGGCGGGTTTTTCTATTCGGCTTGTTACCAAAATTTCCTTGGCTTATACAAAATGGAATTCAACCACCTCAACCTATTGAGGATAGTATAAAATCACCAATGAGGGAATGGGTGAGGGGGACAACCTAGGTGTAAGATTATGCTAAATAATTTGCAAGCTTCACTATTTTCCTTGATCCTCTGAGTAGCATCACCCTAATATGGAACTTGTTTTCCAATACTCCTCTCATATATGACCATAGGGTGTGTTCCTATCCATTTTGGGTCATCCAAGGAAGGGCCATCTTTTTGAGTTGATGATTGAAGGACCAGTGGAGGAACCTACACGGTTGGCTTTGAGGAAGTGTCGGTGGTTAGGGTCAAGTTGTAACTACCTAATTATATTGTTTTAAATAAATGATTTCTCTTTCCCTCCATATATGTGTAAATTGATTCAATCTATTGATATATGTTAGTTTATTTCGCATACTTCAATTTTTGTACCTTATATATGTAATTTCAATTCATAACTATCTTGTTGCAACATAGTATTGGTCTCCTTTTGCAGGTTTGTATTAATGGAGATTAGGGTTAAATCAAAGGCGGAGAGCGAGGATCGACATCAGATGTAGGATAAAAGGTGTAAGGCCTCTCCTTCTCTCCTTTTATCCTCAAAGTAGTTATTTTCTTATAGCATTGTTGTGTGTGATGGTAGGTTCTTTCTTTTACATATATTATTTCTCTATTGTGACATGACCCAAGGTCACTATGGAAGAATCTCGTAACACTCTAAATTTGGGTCATTGGAATCCTCTTATATTTTTTTGTAAATGATTAAAGTGAGAAGCAAGACGAAAATAAAAGAAATTATGGGGATTCACCTTGTTTACCAATATCTTATCATGTTCATTCATAAAGGGTGTTTTAAAAATGTGAAAAATAGAGATGATATATTGTAGGTAATAGGGGGTGTGGGGTATGGGGGCTTTTGTACGTATTGGGGGTATAAAAATGGGTGTTTTGTAAAAATAGATGATATCTAATGAAAATAGGGTTTTTTTTGTTATTGGAATGATGTATTGGGATGAGGATTCAACAAAATGATTTTGGGAGGTATTTGTCAATATTTCATGAAATTAGAAATATTATTTAATATCCCAATGTACGTGCTATGTCATAGGTTCACTTAATGGAAACCCCATAAGTAACTCCAATTTGTTTTTCAAATAATGATAAATTATCCATGTGTAACTTGTCAAAATACTTTTTCAACCATGCCCTAACAAACTCCAATAAAAATACTTATCAACCATGTAGTAACTAACTCCAAAAACAATTCTCAAATAATGATAGATTCTCCATCTATCACTTCTCAAAGACTATTCAACCATGTTAATTGTACTCAACACCAATCAATCAAAATTTAGATTTGGTGTCTCAAAGGCTATTCAACTACTTTTATATTTACTCAACACCAATCACTCAAAGTTTAGATTTGGTGTCATAGACATTCTCAGGGATGGAATTTGATGGGGAAATTGACCCGTCAATTTCCCGACAGTTAACAATTACGTGTAAATGTCAAACTTCTTCCATAAAACTGGTAGGATGTACATTATAGGAATCCAAACCCTCAAATTTGACGAGATTTTAAATTTTGAAATTCCAACCTTAGGTATTCCAAAGTGTTCTCGAATAATATTTGAGATGATGCAAGCGGGTATATATATATGGATATTTTAAATAATAGAAAAGTTGAAGCATTAAAGATAGAGATTTCACCATGATCAAAACAATATAAAAAATATTGTAATTTAAGGGTGCTCCACTTCCCACTTACTTACACGATGAGCCATAAAAAATGATTTGTAATGGAAATAATACTTTATTAAATTAAAAATCCATGAGAAAGGAAAGAATAATGAGTTTAAGGAAACTAAAGGACCGTGATTGAAGATTTATTGAGATTAGCAATAGGTATCTTCACTTTTCAGATATTTTTAATGAATAATGATCGTTCTAAATCAATAAAATAAACAATAAAATAATGGAAAAGAATAGATGGTTGTTGGACATGATATGATGGGTATGACGAAAAATGTTGTATTATCTACATTACATAATTAAATGTTATTTTTATTATGAGGAAAGGCGTATACCTATTGGAGATGGGTACACTTAATGATCTTTTAATCTTAAATTATAATCTGATGGCTACACATTGAAGATGCCGGTATATTCTTAGTCGTCCTCCAAAATCAACGAGTCAGATTTATTGTTGATAACTTGCATTTATGAATGCATCAATTAACCTGCTTACTTTTTAATATTTACCTAATCATATTAAGAAATTACTGTAACATCATATGATTGCCACGTTTAAATAATTAACCTTTGAGATTACCACGTTTAGCAGGCACTCCTTCAACTTCATTCTTGGAAATTACATGTATTAAACAAGCCACATTTCCATGCTATCACGGATTTAATTATCTGTCAGCGCGTTTCCTCTACTTCTGATTTCCTCAGTTGTAAGCCTTTCGGTGTTCACCAGCCACGAGTTAGCGGTTGTGCTAGTTGGATATGATAAGTTTCTCATTTCCTTAAACAAAATGAAAATGGAATAAGTTAAACTTACAAATTGGACAATTCTTTTGACAAAAATTTGCAATTGTTGGATCATTAAATTTCAATACGTAAAATTTTCTAAGAAAATGAAAATTTAGGAAAAAGGGAATAAATTACAAATGCATAAAACTTTGACAAAATTGTATAATTGTTGGATCATTGAATTTTACTAGGGAAACATTTTAAAACTAGCATACCCTTTAAAAGGGTGGATGGAAATGCTCAAGTAAATTAAGAAAGGTTATTTTTTTTTTTGTAAATTTGACAGTTTGGTTTTCCTTCAAAAACTCAGAACCAAATACATATCAGTTAACTTGGTGCATGGAATGCCAAAAAATGGAAACCAACACTAGCACCAACTCCCCCTAAAACATAAAAGTCTGGCCTGAGGGCCATAATCAAGTTGTCTAAGAGTGCCAGAAAGGATACATTGTTGCTCTAGGTTGAATGGTAGCTTGAAGACTACAAAAACTAGAAATAAAAGAGTAACCAAAACCATAACTAGATTTCCATATACACCAAACTGATTGTTGTTGCTAACATCACAAGGAGGAATTGGTACGACAAGAGTGCACACATAACTATGATAGAAGACTGGACAATATTGAAAATTTCATTGTCATGATGACAATTCTAGGAGACATTCCAACTAGTAGTCCATTGTCACCTAGCGATATTGATGTTCTATCATGTCTGAGCAAAGATTGAATATTAATCGAAGTTGTTCATTGTAGAACTAATGCAAGGAACTCTCTACTTCAGTTCTGCTGGATTCACCCACTATAATCATTGAATTTCTTTATACAACATTACCACAAGCCTGAGGGATGGAAAAATAGGTTGGGGACGTGGTTCTGGAGGCAAATAAGGGATTTCCATGTTTTCTTGAGGTTTTTTTATGGAACTTCCTCTTCTACTATGGAGAATCCCTATGCCTCTTCCTCTTGTCGGATGGCTAGGGAAACAAAAATACTGGAAGAGGGGGAAACTGAGGGAGAAAGTGAGGGCCGACAATTGATAGGAGTGGAAGAGGACCCTGAGTCCTGGCAAGGTTTACCTTGTTTACAAGGCATGGTACTTGGGGGAAGGGGATGAAACTAGGGGGAAAGCTTAATGAATTATGTAATGTCCCCGTTCGTACAACAACAATCGACATATAATAGAATTTTTTTTTGCACTAGTAATTACATCTCCAATAAAGAAAATTCACTGACACATCATCCTATTTTAATGAACAACATGAACACATCATGAATCATTCCTGACCTAAATCCAACATATCATTACAATGGAAGGCGATACACAAATCGACGGTGTAACACCATAAATAGCGGCCCATAATCAGTGCATTCATACAATTAAATGATGATGCATAAAATTTATGAATCATAAAGAATAATGACACATCGTAAATTTGACAAACTCGCTGGGCAGTTTAATCCATGGAAAAGAACGCAGGGATGGAGTAGCAACTCATTGGGGCAGTTTAATCAATGGAAAAAATGCAAGGATTAAGCAAAAAACTCGCTGGGAAGTTTAATCAATGGAAAAAATGCAGGGATGGAGTAGCAACTCGCCTGGAAGTTTAATCAATAAAAAAAAACACAGGGATGGAGTAACAACTCGTCGGGGCATTTTAATCAATGGAAAAAATACAGGTATGGAGTAGCAACTCGCCGAGCAGTTTAATCAATGAAAAAAAAACATAGGGATGGAGTAGCAACTCTTTGGGCAGTATAATCAATGAAATAAAATGCAGGGAACTGATAAGAATTCGCCGAGTAAATGCCCTTCTGGGCGTAATTAAAAACTCAGAGGTTAAAGGCGCAGAGGTAGTGCAACTCGAGGAGAATTGGGCCCAGAATAAGGATGATTGCAAGGGGTGGTAATCCTCCGAACTGCAAGGGCATGAGTGAAAGATAGATGTTGGGAAAGAATAATAAGGTGCAAGGCCTTTGGCTTCTCAACGTAGAGGTCCGAAGTAAAATAATGTAAAAAAAATCTCAAGAAGAGAGGACTCTAAGCAAATTGGTGTACGAATCCGAAGGAGGGTGTTTATAATCACAACGAGGTTTTTTTTGGACAGTCCCAGATTCTCATTGAGGATGGGATGGTTACGAGGAGTTGATACAATGGTAGCTGAAGACAAATTTTAGAGGAAAGATACAGTAAAAACACAATAAAAATTTACCAAACATTAACATTTTTACAAGCGGACAGATTCCAAATTTTAATATGCATATAAGGATACAATAAAAACACAATAAAATTTACCGTTCACTGGAATCCTTTGATTTTTCTCTTGGAGAATATCCCCTGCATCGATCCGCAGATTCCGCGTTGAGCCCTTGCTACTCCTTGCCAAACTTGTCAATCCTTGTGACATCACTCGTACCTCCCCGACAACGCTAGGGGTACTATTCTTTCCCCTGAGGCCTTCGAGCCGCAAAGGGGACACACACATCAAAATCAGAGAAACATCTAGCTCCCAACTCGCCTTGTAAGGTCAAGCTACCACTCCCTTTCGAGCTGGGCATCCCAACTCTCACAAGGTAAAATCGGTCAAGAAAAATATCGGCAACGTAACCTTACGCCTACTAGACATGATCCATACTCCTCCTCCGCCATCTTTTTTATAGAGTTTTCCTAGTGATTAGTTTCCCAAACCTTCATTTGATTCTTTTTATTAATTTAATTAGAATAAACCTCCCCCGTACACATGTCTCCCGATCCCTTATTTGCACTAGAAATTAGTTAATTAATTAATTCAATTTTGCCTATTTCCCTCACTCACTTAAAAGTGTTCCTAAAAATTCTCCCCCGTGTCCCTTTATTCTCTTACATTTACATTTCTTAAATGACCGATGCATTACTTAAATCCTAGTTGATTTCACAAATAGAAAGTTCCAAAGGCTAGATTCCCTACTAAGTTAGACATTCCTCCTTTTCTTTAAGTTTCCCCTTTTCTTTTAAGTTCCTCTTTTTATCTAAGTTCATAATTAACAAGTTTAGACAAAAACAACAATTTACCCTTTTAATAATTTAATCCTTCATTAAAATTTTACTTTAATTATTAATGTTTGAATTTTCTTTACCCCCTTCTTGTTAATGTCCATTTAGTTTTTTTTTGTTCACATGTTCTACTTAGACCTAGGTTTTAAATTCACTAGGCTTGGCCACAGTTTTTAAGGGGAAAATTAGTTATTAAACTTTACTCATATCATCATTCAGTTTAAGACTGATCAGGTTTGAAGGAAGAATAGTTTTCTAGGTACTAAGTTTATTAACTTGCCAGAGTTAAAATCACAACGTGCCCTTCAAGACTCACTACGTGCTCCAAGGGCGCCACTCACTTGCATTCATGTTTTATTTGTGCGATGTGCCCTTCAAGACACACTATGTTCTTCAAGGGTGCCACTCGCCTTTTGACTGATTTTGGTAGAATTCAAACCCCTGGAGTCAATACCCCGTGAAGTGACTTTGTGAGAGACTAAGGGCCTCTAAGAAATAAATACCTTCCCTTATTGCCCACCCCTTAGAATCATCATGAGAGACTGTCATAGTCTTCCCTCACGACAACATGAATCTCTAGAACTAGGTAATCATTAATCTACAGTTCAAGCCAAAATGGGAGTGCTAGTAGGTTTTGGTAGGGCTACTGCCACACCTCTCCCTTAATAACTCTAGTTGTTGTGTGTGATCCCTCTAATCCAAATGTGAGTCTGATTATAAATCTATCGTCAATCGTTCGCTCCCTGACTCGATCCAGAGTCCAAGGAGATCCATCGATGCCATAGGCATCCTCAAACATCCAAAGTTCTGCACACTCAGGAAAACCAATGTATAGCAGTTGTCGATATAAATATCATAAAATAACATATCATCAAATCCACAAACACCATCATGCTCCATAATTGAATCAGTGAATCATATAGTGAACCGGATCACTTGCACACAAGTTTCCACAAGAATAAGTCACATTGGGTGTGCGCAAGAGTAGGATGTTACATACACCCCCTCTTGTTTTAAACTTCGTCTAGAAGTTTCACAGTATACAACTGCAAAAATAAAGTATCTGACAATATCTAAATGCCTAGCTATCAACAAAGGGAAAATGATGACGCAGATGATATGTGTCTTCCTAGGTAGCTGAGTGTGGACTATAATTGTCCTACTAGACCTTGACCTAATCGACAGTTCGATGTCGTAGTTGTCGAATGTGACAGTCCAGAAAGAGGATTGGTTCCACCATGAGTGCACCCTACCCAACATCCGCCAAGAACTCAGTCAATCTCATGCGTAGGATCAATGAACTAAATTCACAAATAGATACAAGATAAACATCACACAATACCTCAAAGAATAAGTCACGACTAGCCATTAGGCCCTTCATAATTATGGTCATGTGATGCACATCAACAAAACCCTTATGTCGATCTTACGCTTCTTCCGACCCTTTTTGTATCATTTGTAATTGTTCTTCTAATACTTTGATTACTTATGGTCCTACAAGGACCCCATCCTCGAGTCAATCCCAACTCAAAGGTGTCTAAAACGATCGCCCATAAGAAATTCAAATGGAGCCATCTTATTGTGCTTTGATAGCTTTTGTTATAAGCCAACTCTACTAGTGGGAAGAACTATTCCTAACGTTTTTGTTGGTCCAACATATGCATATGCAACATGACCTTCCAAAGTTTTTNCTATATTCTCATCTGACTCCAGGTATATGCGGTACTAAAGTTAAGTTGGGTTCCCAAGGCCTCTTGGAAACTAGTCCAAAACGTCCTGCAACACCAAATCGCTTATTGGATATGATTCCTTTGGTATGTTTGGTAGTCTTAACATATTGTTGATATAAACTCTAGGTATAGTTGACGCCTGATGCATCATATGCATAGGGACAAAATGTGAAATATTCGTCAGAGTGTCAACTATCACAACAATAGGGTCGTACCTCCTCGCCATCAGCGACAATTCAACAGTGAAGTCCATCGAAATGACCTCCCATGTTGATTCCGGAATGGTGTGTGGCCATAGCAATCCCACTGGATGTCTATGTTCAACCTTCACCCACTGACCATCTAGACATCTCACCACGCAATTGACGATGTTCGTCTTTATCCCTTCTAGAAGAATAAGGGCTTAAGGTTGGTCCTCATCTTCATGAATCCTGGATGGGCCATGTACACTTCTCTATGAGCATCGCATAAGATAAAAAATTCTCAATTCGTTGTTGGGAGGTAAATAAATCCATTTATTATATCTCAAAGATTCGTCATCGTCCACAGTATATCCCTCAATTTTGGTAACAACATGGTCTCTTGCCCGAAACATTCCTTACCCTCTTTATACCATTCAACATCACACTATAGTTAGAAACTTTTCACGTAGATTCGTTCGAAGAGGTATCACTAAAAAATATGTGTGGTCTCTAACTCAATGTGTCTGCCACTCTGCTCATTATTCCTTTAAAGTAGGAAATCTAAGAAATCACAATCGATAAGTAGTTCTGACCAACTCCTTTGCCACACGTTCAAGTCATTTTATGTAAAAGGTGTTGTGAACCACCGTGGTCTATTTTTAGTTCGAATTTAAGTCCAATCAGGTAGTTTCTCCACATTCTCAGGGCATACATGATGGCTAACAACTCCAAATCACAGGTCATGTAGTTCTCCTCATGATTCCTTAACTTCCTCGAGATGTAAGTGATCATTCAATCGTCTTGCCTCAAGACTATGTATAAACCTTCCTTGGATGGGTCAGTGCATAAGAAGAAGTCCTCATCCAAGTTAGGGACCCTTAGTAATGGAATTTTTGTCAACAACTCCTCGAGCCTTCGAAATGCTTCCGTGCATTTCTCGGTCCATACAAACTTCTCGTTTTCTTCAGAAATTATGTAATTGGATTTGCTATCTTCGAGAAACCATTGACCAACTGTAGATAATATCTCTCTAAACCCATGAAGCTATGCATGTCTGTGACATTCGTTGGTGTAGAAAATTCCATAATAGCCTCAACCTTTGTTGGATCCACATTGATACCTTTGTCGGAGATGACATGCCCTACATAAAAGTGCATTTCGACAGTTTCCCAAATTAATTGTTCTCTCGTAGACACTATAGTACCAGGAAAATTTTTCATCCTGGTCTCCCTCATCTGAGATCGTATCCAACATCGTCAATGAGTAATTAAACAACTTGTCCAAGTGTTCGCGGAACACCCCATTCATCAAGCACATGAATACCCTTGGAGTGTTTGTTAGTCACACAATAACTCGTAGTGTACAAAACTCATCTTAAACACGATCTTAGTAATGTCTTCCTCCTTGATCTGTAACTGGTGATACCCTGATCTTAAGTTGATCTTTGAAAAAACTTTCGTTCCATTTATTTGATTAATAGATCATCTATCCTAGGAAGAAAATACTATTTCTTCCAAGTTGCCTTGTTCAATTGAGGGTATTCAAGGAAGAGTCTCCATGACCCATCCTTCTTCATATGGAAATAGCAGGTGCACCCCACAATGAAACACTTGGACTATAAGTCCTAGGTCCAACAACTCTTCATTTGCAATTCCAACTTTTGTAACTCAGGGGTCGACATATGATAAGGTGTTATTAATATCGATTCAATTCCAGGTTTTGGGTCGACGGTAAATTCCATCTTGCCTTCAGCGGAAAACCCGATAACTCTTCTGGGAATACATACGCAACTCTCGTATTACTGAAAAGTATTCTAATCCTTCCTTGCATGTGCTCTCATGTAGTTGTAGGGAGTAAATGAACCTTGGGGATACTCCTCATTTTATTCCTACAATCACACTTCTATTTCCTTCATCGTTGGTCCAACTCAACCTCCTCATCTTACCATTTAGTATTGCATCATGCGATTCCCACCAGTCCATATGGATCATGTCATCATAAGATATTAAGATCATGACATAGGTCGGAGTATCCCTAGGTTAAATAAATAATTCATACTCCTTCCTCCAACCATCTGGTTGGTACCTGAAGCCACATTGATGAATCTAAACACGTTATGTCGAATTCCCTTTACTTAAATCCCTTCATCACAGTTCTAAAATTACAACTCTCCATAGCACTGGGGTCTAACAAATACTAAAATTTTATTTGGCGATGGCACTTGACGCCTCAAGTACAGTGGACCAGTGCTCGGCCCGACGGTTAATTACCGTGATCAAGAATCCTATGGGTCTTTCCCCCATCCACCATGATAGTGTGACCCTTTAACCCGATCACTCTGACACCTTCATCCAGATAGTCTTGTTGGTATGGTGGCTCTCCACAAGGCCATCACCCAACTCTAGTCCAACAATCCTAGCCCTGAAGTAGAATTTGTTGGCCCACCAGCATAAGATCCTGGTCTATTTCACTGACAAGCATAAATGGTGGCTGCTAGCGGTGCTGCCATGGATGTGGTTGTCCCCTATAGGGAGCCCTCTGTTGAGGAACCTATTGTCAAGGTGTCATGAAAAAGGTTCTTATAGACGTATCTTGATACCAAGATGTCTTGTCTGGTTGGCATCTGATGGTGCTGTGCACCAGATGTTGTCAGTCCAGACGGTCTTCCAGGAGTCCTACCCTGACTCTCGCAGTCAATTCCTTCTTATCTAAAAAGCGTATTGGACTGCCTCATGCAATGTCCAAGGAATTTTTATCCTCACCTTCGCACAAAAGATGGAGTTAAGGCTGATCACGAAGTTGCTAATCTCCATCTTCTTTGTGTTCAGATGCAACACTTACCGATGTAGCTTCCAAAATCTGGTCTCACAATTCGACATTGTATGACCACCCGGTCGTAAGGCATTGATATCATCGAGCTGGCGCTTAATGAATTCCTCTATCAAACTTATACCATAACCATTCCCATAACATGGCTTTGACGACCATGTTTAGCTGAGGTAGGAGTTTCTTCCTCCATAGAAGAGCACTCCCCTTTAGCTGAAGACCGCCATGCAAACCTTCATGGACGAGGTCGTAATTGTGAAGTGCGAAGTACTTCTCCTTGTTTTCTAGCCATGCCTCAACAACTGAGCCGTCTGTGGCTCTTGTGAACTCAGGAACCTAATCTTATAAAGTTCCCCACGAATGCTACCAGTATTGGATGGGGCGTGTTGTGGACCCTCAGGGGTACAGGTGCCCAGACCTTATCTCAGTACAGACGGTTAGTCCACGCCTCTGTCGTTTTCCTAGAAGCACCTTGTTAGACCTAACGCTTCCTGTGAGACATTCTTCTCATGCTCAAGACTTGTTCTTCTCCTTGGGGGTTGGACACCTCTTGGTGTGGGTGCTACTGGAGGCATCGTGCCTCCTCCCCTAGTTCCATGTCGTGAATTTCTGCAGTGTTTTCTAGCCGTGATTACCACATAGACATGTTAATATTTCAATAGAACCTAGTATTAATGAAGGGATTAATTCAATGGAATGGAAGGTGTGACGATCAAGAGTCGCAGGGTTGAACCTGCTCTGATACCATATGTAACAACCCCGTCGTTACGACAATAATCGACATACAACATAAAATTTATTTTGCACTAGCAATTACATCTCCAATAAAGAAAATCCATTGACACATCATCCTATTTTAATGAACAACATGAAAACATCATCAATCATTCCCAACCTAAAGTCGACATATCATTACAATAGAAGACGATACACAAATCGACGTTGTAACACCATAAATAGCGTCCCATAATCAATGCATTCATACAACTAAATGAGGATGCATAAACATTAAGAATCATAAAGAATAATGACACCCCATAACACACCTCCCTACTCATTAATCCAACAATCCTAAACCACAAATAGACAGGGCACACGAGTAATCATCCACATAACCCATCATATATCAAATTAACTCCAAGTCACAAGACAAATTATCACACATTATCATGGCGCAAATCCCAATCAAATAAAATCAATCATTCGTCATAACGATTAAGGTGCAAGAAAATTTATTTATTTTATTCACTACGGGGAAAATCTAATCACACGAATTCGTTCATTCATCACATAAATTTCATTTCACTCAAGAGGTCTGATATATACAACAACCATTCGATACACTATCATTCAGTGTGCACAAGGAGTCTGAATCCTCTACCATCCATACCTCGTAATATTGTTTTTCTCACAATCATTCGAAGCAATCAATCCATCCTTTATACATCAAGACGCAAGAGATTTGACTTATCTCGTAAGGCGCAATAGAATACAAATAAAAAATCAATCATGCCTCAACAATAATAAAAAGGTGCAATGGTGACCAATTCTAACTCATTCGGCAACACAAATTATCAGAAGCATAATGGTAATCTAGTTGTCAACCATCATACATAACATAAATAGAAAAGCACAAGAAAAGTAACATCTATAAGTTTCATTTATGGCATGACATCCATTGCGCAAGAAATATAACATCATTCATTACATTAATTCATGGCGTGAACATCATTCATTACATTAATTCATGGCGTGAGGATGATCTAGTTACTAAGCAACCTACATCAACATCATTTAACTACGCAAGAAGTCTAAAATCTAAAAATCATTTATTACATTAAATTTCATGGCTTAAGGATAAGTAACTCAATAATCAGTATTACGTCCAATTAGTTCAAGGTGTAAGGGGAATTCATCTTATTTAATTCATGGTGCATAGGAAATATAAACTCTTAGTCTGACATACATCATTATTCTTGGGTACATTGTAATGAAGAGATCAATCCAAGATTAGCAAGTGGTGATATTTTATAGTCAAGGTGATGCAAAAAATAAATAAATAAAATTGAATACATTGTCGTATCAATAAATTGAATTGATTTAGATGTGACTAAATTTATTAGCATTAGGATTTCTGAAGTTCATTGGGGAAAAGGGATAAAAATAAACAAATGAAAAGAATGAAACACTAGACAGAACCCTACACGGTGTAACGTCCCCTCTCCAAAACAAGGGTGGCAACTGACACAAGGGCGGACAACAACACCCAACTGTGATATAAAATCCCTATCCCTAGGAAGATGAAAAGCAGAGAAACAAGGGTACTAGTTGCATGGGATTCCTCCATACCCAGGGAAGTTTTCCATTCTCCCAAAAAAACTGCAGAGAAAAGGGGTCACCGTCCAGAATTGAAATTAAACGCGAAGATGCATTCATTTTCCTTCCAGAACGACAATCGAGGATGCCACTTCAGTTTAATGTAAAATATTGACAGAGAAAAATCCACCTGGAGGTTACTCCTGTGAATTCTCTGAGGGAAACAAAACTTGCAGAGTGCTAACCTAGGGCGAAATGCAAGGGACTCAAGGTTTCTGGAAAAATCACCGCGGTCAAGCAAGGAAATCGCCAGGGATAATTCCCATGGCCGGGAGAAATCTTAGGCGATATGAAGAGATTAATCAAGGGGGAAAATGCTCTTGGTGAGTACAGTAGAGTTGGGAAGCTTCCATTCAGCAAGATCAAAGGTTGATTCTTAGTAAAAACACCTGGGGATTCCCATCAACGCTGGTCACAAGTGTGGAAGAAAACGAAGATAGAATCTCTGGAAAAACGCCATTGGGGAGGACGAAAAACACAGAGATTAATCAATGGAAAAAAATGCAGGGAATGAGCAACAAACTCGTTGGGCAGTTTAATCAATGGAAAAAAATACACGGATGGAGTAGCAACGCGTTGGGGCATTTTAATCAATGGAAAAAAATACACGGATGGAGTAGCAACGCGTTGGGGCATTTTAATCAATGGAAAAAACGCAGGGACTAAGCAACAAACTCGCTGGGCAGTTTAATCAATGGAAAAATTGTAGCGATGGAATAGCAACGCGCCGGGCAGATTAATCAGTGAAAAAAAACGCATGGATGGAGTAGCAACTTACTGGGCAGTTTAATCAATGGAAAACAAACGCATGGATGGAGTAGCAATTCGTTGGGAAGTCGAATCAATGAAATAAAATGTAGGGAACTGATAACAATTCGTCGGGTAAGTTCCATTCTGGGCATAATTAAAAACTCCGATGTTAAGGGCGCAGAGGTAGTGCAACTCGAGGAGCATTGTGTTGAGAATAAGGATAATTTCAGGGGGTGGTAATCCTTCGAACTACAAGGGAACGAGTGAAAGACAGATGTTAGGCAAGCGGAATAAGGCGCAAGGCCTTTGGCTGCTCAACGTAGAGGTCCGCAGTAATAAACAAAATCTCAAGACAAGAGGACGTTGGGCGAATCGGTGTACAAATCCGAACGAGGGTGTATATAATCACAATGAGGTTGTATCGCACAGTCCCAGAATCTCATTGAGGATGGGATGGTTACGAGGGGTTGATACAATGGTAGCCAAAGAAAAATTTCAGAGGAAGGATACAGTAAAAACACAATAAAAATTTACCTAGCATTAACATTTTTACAAGCCTACAGACTCCAAATTTTAATATGCATATAAGGATACAATAAAAATACACTAAAAATTTACCCAACATTAACATTTTTACAAGCCAACAGATTCCAAATTTTAATATGCATATAAGGATAAAGTAAAAACAAAATAAAATTTACAGTTGACCGGAAGCCTTTGAGTTGTCTCTTGGAGAAGATCCCCCCATTAATCCGCAGTTGTCTCTAGGAGAAGATCCTCCACATCGATCCACAGGTTCCACACTGAGGCTTTGTTACTCCTTGCCAAGCTTGGCAATCCTTGTGATCTCATATGTACCTCCCAGAAAATGCTAGGGGTACTCTTCTTCCCCCTCAGCGCCTCGAGTTGCAAAGGGGCAACGCACACCAAAACTAGAGAAACATCTAGCTCCCATCTCGCCTTGCAAGGTCGAGCTACCACTCTCTTTCGAACTAGGAATCCCAACTCCCACAAAGTAAAACCAGTCAAAAAAATATCGCCTACCAGACTCCATACTCCTCCTCCGCCATCCTGTTTATAGAGTTTTTTAGTGATTAGTTTCGCAAACCTTCATTAAATTATTTTTATTAATTTAATTAGGATAAACCTCCCCCATACACATGTCACCTGATCCCTTAGTTGCACCAGAAATTAATTAATTAATTAATTCAATTTTTCCTATTTCCCTACCCACCTAAAAGCATTCCTAAAAACGCTCCTCGGTGTCCCTTCATTCCCTTACATTTTTTTAATGATTGATGCCTTACCTAAAGCCTAGTTGAGTTCACAAATAGAAATTTCCAAAGGCTAGATTCTCTACTAAGTTAGACATTTCTCTTTTTCTTTAAGTTTCCCCTTTTCTCTTAAGTTCCCCTTTTTATCCAAGTTCATAATTCACAATTTTAGACATAAACAACAATTTATCCTTTTAATAATTTAACCCTTCATTAAAATTTTACTTTAATTATTAATGTTTGAAATTTCTTTACTCCCTTCTTGTTACATATCAATTTAGTTTTTTTTTTCACATGTTCTACTTAGACCTAGGTTTTAAATTCACTAGGCTTGGCGACGGTTGTTAAGGGAAAAATCAGTTATTAAACTTTACTGATACCATCATTCATTTTAAGGTAGACCATGTCTGAAGGAGGCATAGTTTTCTAGGTAATAGATTTATTAACTTGCTAGAGTTAAAATCATGACATTCCCTTCAAGACGCAATACCTCATAATACATATCAGTCGGCCTGGTGCATGGAATGACAAAAAATGGAAACCAACACTAGCACCAACTCCCCCTAAAACATAAAATTTTGGCCTAAGGGCCATAATCAAGTTGTCTAAGAGTGCCAGAAAGGATACATTGTTGCTCTAGGTTGAATGCTAGCTTGAAGACTACAAAAAATGGAAATAAAAGAGTAACCAAAACCATAACTAGATTGCCAAATTATACACCAAACTGACTGTTGTTGCTAACCTCACAAGGAGGAACTGGTACGACAAGAGTGCACGCACAACTATGAGAGAAGACTGGACAATATTGAAAAATTCGTTGTCCTAATAACGATTCTAGGAGAGATTCCAACTTGTAGTCCATTGTCACTTGGCGATATTGATGTCCTACCATGTCTGAGCAAATATTGAATATTAATTGAAGTTGTTCATTGTAAAATTGATGCAAGGAACTCTCTACGTGAGTTCCATTGGATCCACCCACTATAATCATTGAATTGCTTTCTATAACATTACCACGAGCCTGAGGGATGGAAACAACAGTTTGGGGACGTGGTTCTACAGGCAAATCAGGGATTTCCATGTTTTCTTGAGGTTGTTTTGATGGAACTTCCTCTTCTTATATGGAGAATCGCCATGCCTCTTCCTCTTGTTGGATGGCTAGGGAAACAAAAATACTGGAAGAGGGGGGAAATGAGTGAGAAACAGAGGGAGAGAGTGAGGGTCGACAATTGATAGGAGTCCAAGAGGACCCTGATCCCTAACAAGATTTACCTTTCTCACAAGGCATGGTACTTGGGGAAAGGGGATGAAACTAGGGGGGAAGCTTAATGAATTATGTAATGTCCTCATTGTTACGACAACAATCGACATACAATCGTTTTTTTTTTTTGCGCTAGTAATTACATCTCCAATATAGGAAATTCATTGACACATCATCTTATTTTAATTAACAACATAAACACATCATGAATAATTCCCAACCTAAAACCAACATATCATTACAATGGAAGGTGATACACAAATCGACGCTCCAACACCATAAATAGTGGCCCATAATTAGTGCATTCATATAACTAAATGATGACGCATAAACTTTAAGAAGAATAAACAATAATGACACACCATAACACACCTCCCTACTCATTAATTCAACAATCCTAAACCACAATTAGAGAGGGCACACAAGTAATCATCCAAATAACTCATCATATATCAAATTAACTCCAAGGCACAAGATAAATTATTGGACATTATCATGGCAAAAATATGAATCACGTAACAGCAATCATTCATCATAATGATTAGGTCGCAAGATAATTTATTTATTTTATTCACTACAGGGAAAATATAATCACATGAATTCGGTCATTCATCACAAAAATATCATTTCACTCAAGAGGTTTGATATCTACAATAACCATTCGATACACTATCATTCAGTGTGCGCAAGGAGTCTAAATCCTCTACCATCCATACCTCGTAGTATTGTTTTGATTGCAATCATTTGAAGCAATCAATCCATCCTTTGTACATCAATATGCATGAGATTTGACTTATATCACAAGGGGCAATAGAATACAAATAAAAAATCAATCATTCCTCTACAATAATAAAATGGCACAATGGTGAACAATTCTAACTCATCCGGCAACATCAATTATCACAGGCGTAACGGTAATCTAGTTATCAACCATCATACATAACATAAATCCAAAAGCGCAAGAAAACTAACATCCATAACTTTCATTTATGGCGTGACATCCATTGTGAAAGAAATCTAACATCATTCATTACATTAATTCCTGGTGTGAACGTGATCCAGTTACTAAGCAACCTACATCAACATCATTTAACTGCACAACAAGTCTAAAATCTAAAAATCATTTATTACATTAGATTTCATTGCACAAGGATAAGTAACTCAATAATGAGTCTTTCGTCTGATTAGTTCAAGGCGTAAGGGGAATTCATCTTATTTAATTCATGGCAGATAGAAAATCTAAACTCTTAGTCTACCATACATCATTATTCTTGGGTACATTGTAATGAAGAGATCAATCCAAGATTAGCAAGTGGTGATGTTTTTACAGTCAAGGTGATGCAATAAATAAATAAATAAAATTGAATACATTGTCGTCACAATAAATTGAATTGATATAGACGTGACTAAATTTATTATCATTAGGGTTTCTGTAATTCATTGGGAAAAAGGGATAAAAATAATCAAATGAAAAGCATGAAACAATAGAGAGATCCCTACATGGTGTAATGTCCCCTCTTGAACAAAACAAGGGTGGCAACGGACAAAGGGCAGACAACAACACCCAACAGTGATATAAAATCCCTATCCCGGAGCAGATAACAAGTAGAGAAACAAGGGTACTAGTCGCATGGGATTCCTCCATACGCAGGGAAGTTTTCCATTCTCCTAGCAAAAACCGCAGAGAAAAGGGGACATATTCTAGAATTGAACATAAATGTGGAGATGCATTTATTTTCCTTCCAGAACGAAAATCGAGGCTGCCACTTCAGTTTAATGTAAAATCTTGATAGAGAACAATTCACCTTGAGGTTACGCCTGTGACTTCTCCGAGGGAAACAAAAACTGCAGAACGCTAACCCAAGGGAAGAATGTAAGGGACTCAAGGTTTCTGGAAAAATCACAATGGTCAAGAGAGGAAAATGCCAGGGAGAATTCCCATGGTTGAGAGAAATCTTAGGCGATATGCAGAAATTAATCAAGGGGGAAAATGTGTCTGGTGAGTACAGTAGTGTTGGGCAGCTTCCATTCAGCAATATCAAAAGTCAATGCTCAGAAAATACTCCTAGGGATTCCCACCAACGCTAGTCACAAGTGTGGAAAAACACCATTGGGGAGGATGAAAAATGCAGAGATTGAGTAACCGATTCAATGGGCAGTTAATAAATGGAAAAAAAATGTAGTTACTAAGAAACAAACTCATTGGGCAGTTTAATCAATGGAAAAAAACGTAGGGATGGAGTAGCAACTTGTTGGGGCAGTTTAATCAATGGAAAAAATGCAGGGATTGAGCAACAAACTCTCTTGGAAGCTTAATCGATGGAAAAAATGCAGGGATGGAGTAGCAACTCGCCTGATAGTTTAATCAATAAAAAAAAATGCAAGGATGGAGTAATAACTCCTTGGGGCAGTTTAATCAGTGGAAAAAACACAGGGATGGAGTAGCAACTCGCCGAGCAATTTAATCAATGAAAACAAAACGTAGGGATGGAGTAGCAACTCATTGGGCAGTCTAATCAATGAAATAAAATGAAGGGAACTGATAACAATTCACCGAGTAAGTGCCCTTATGGACGTAATTAAAAACTCAGAGGTTAAGGGCACAGAGGTAGTGCAACTCGAGGAGAATTGTTCCGAGAATAAGGATGATTGCAGGGGGTGGTAATGCTTTGAACTGCAATGGAATGAGTGAAAGATAGATGTTGGGAAAGAAGAATAAGGCACAAGGCCTTTGGCTCCTCAACGTAGAGGTCTGAAGTAAAAAGTCGTAAAAAAAATCTCAAGACGAGAGAACGTTGGGCGAATCGGTGTACAAATCTGAACGAGGGTGTCTATAATCACAATGAGGTTTTTTTGGACAGTCCCAGATTCTCATTGAGGATGGGATGGTTACGAGGGGTTGATACAATGGTAGACGAAGAGACATTTCAGAGGAAGGATACAGTAAAGACACAATAACAATTTACCCAACATTAACATTTTTACAACCTGACAGATTCCAAATTTTAATATGCATATAAGGATACAATAAAAACACAATAAAATTTACCATTCACCGAAAGCCTTTGATTTGTATATTGGAGAATATCCCTCGCATCGATCCACAGGTTCCATGTCGAGCCCTTGCTACTGCTCGCCAAGTTTTTCAATCCTTGTGACGTCACCGATACCTCCCAGACAACGCTAGGGGTACTCTTCTTCCCCCTAAGCCCCCCGAGCTGCAAAGGAGCCATGCACACCAAAACCAGAGAAAAATATAGCTCCCAGCTCACCTCATAAGGTCAAGATACCACTCCCTTTCGAGATGGGCATCCCAACTCCCACAAGGTAAAATCAGTCAAGAAAAATATCGACAGTGTAACCTTATGCCTACCGGACGTGAGCCATACTCCTCCTCCACCATAATTTTTATATATTTTTATTAGTGATTAGTTTCCCAAACCCTCATGAGATTATTTTTATTAATTTAATTAGGATAAACCTCCCCCATACACATGGCACCCGATCCCTTAGTTGCATCAGAAATTAATTAATTAATTAGTTCAATTTTTCCTATTTCCCTCACCCACCTAAAAGCGTTCCTAAAAACGGTCCTCAGTATCCCTTTATTCCTTTACATTTCTTAAATGACTGATGCCTTACTTAAATCCTAGTTGAGTTAAAAAATATAAAGTTCTAAAGGCTAGATTCCCTACTAGTTTAGACATTCCTCTTTTTCTTTAAGTTTCCCCTTTTCTTTTAAGTTGTCATTTTTATCTATGTTCATAATTAGCAAGTTTAGACATAAACAACAATTTACCCTTTTAATAATTTAATGCTTCATTAAAATTTTACTTTAATTATTAATGTTTGAATTTTCTTTACCCCCTTCTTGTTACATGTCCATTTAGTTTTTTTTTGTTCACATGTTTTACTTAAACCTAGGTTTTAAATTCACTAGGCTTGGCGACGGTTTTTAAGGAAAAAATCAGTTATTAAACTTTACTCATACCATCATTCATTTTAAGGCCGACTAGGTCCGAAGGAGGCATAGTTTTCTAGGTACTAGGTTTATTAACTTGCCAGTGTTAAAATCGTGACATGCTCTTCAAGACGCACTACGTGCTCCAAGAGAACCACTCTCTTGCATTCATGTTTTATTTTCACGATGTGCCATTCAAGACGCACTATGTGCTCCAAGGGTGTCACTCACCTTTTGACTGATTTTGGTAGAATTCAAACCCCTGGAGTCAATACTCCATCAACTGACCTTGTGGGAGACTAAGGGCCTCTAAGGAATAAGGAACCCACCTTATTGTGCGCCCCTTAGAATCACCGTGAGCGATTGTCACAGTCTTCCCTCATGGAAACATGGATCTCTCAAACTAGGTAATCGTTAACTTACAATTCAAGCCACATCGGGAGTGCTGGTAGGTTGTGGAAGGGCTACTGCCACACCTCTCCCTAAATAACTCTGGTTGTTGTGTGTGACCCCTCTACTCCAAATGTGAGTCTGATTAGCAAGATATCGTCAGTCATCCACTCCTTGACTCAATCCACAGTCCAAGGAGATCCATTAATGCCATAGGCATCCTCAAATGTCCAAAGTCCTGCACACTTAGGAAAACTAGTCAATATGACATGTCGATATAACTATCATCAAATAACATATCATCAAATCCACAAACATCATCATGATCCATAATTGAATCAATCAATCATATAGTGAATCAGATCACTTGCACACAAGTTTCCACAATAATAAGTCACATCGGGTGTGTATAAGAGTAGGATGTTACATACACCGCCTCTTGTTTTAAACTTCATCCTGAAGTTTCATAGTATACAACTGCAAAAATAAAGTATTTGACAATATCTAAATGTCTAGCTATCAATAAAGGGAAATTGATGATGTATATCATATGGGTCCTCCCAAGTAGCTGAGTGTGGACTATAATTGTCCTAATGGACCTTGACCTAATCGACAATTCGACGTCGTAGTTGTCGAATGTGATGGTCTAGAAAGCGGATTGGTTCCACTGTGAGTGCACCCTACCCAACAACTGCCAAGAACTCAGGCAATCTCATGCGTAGGATCACTTAACTAAATTCACAAACAAATACAAGATAAACATCACACAATGCCTCAAAGAATGAGTCATGGCTAGCCATTAGGCCCTTCATAATCATGGTCACGTGATGCACATCGAAAAAACCCTTCTGTCGATCTTACACTTCTTCAGACCCTTTTTGTATCGTTTGTAATTGTTCTTCCAATACTTGGATTACTTCTGGTCCTACCAGGACCCCATCCTCGAGTTGATCCCAACTCAAAGGCATCTGACACGGTCGCCCATAAGAAATTCAAATGGATCCATCTTATCTTATTAATAATTAGTGATAATTAGTATATTTATTATTAATATAAACAAATACTTGTTATTATTATTAGTGAATAGTAATAATAGCTATTAATATTATTAATAATAGTTTATTGATTGGTTTGATGCTAACTAATAGTAATTAATAATACTATTAATAAAGTTTTATTAATACATTACAAATTATTATTCATAATACATTAATAATAATTAAGTAATAATATATATATATATATATATTAGGTATGTAACATATTGATCTATCGGATCTCAACATATGTGCATGTAAAAGCTATGAATGCTTATCATTAGTTTTCAATTTGATTATTTAAAAGCATTAATGTGTTTATTAAATGCTGAAATCTGCAAACTGAAAGCAATAGAAAGAGAACATGAAACAGAAAATGAGAGACAAGAACAAAAGAGTTTGATAACGGAGTTCACCCCCTTCACTGGGATACATCTCTGGGTACCTTTTCAATGAGTACCGATCCATTAAGATTTTGAAAGGTACAAATAGTTTTCAGACCTGTAACTCTGCTTCTATAACTCCAGAATTGAACGCTACACAAAAGTCCTGAAGACCCTTTTCCCTGAAAAGTACAATTTGAGCTCCAAATAGGCTCGGAAAGCTCTGATACACAGAAAATAAGATCGACTTAATTATTACAATATCTGGACTATAATTATATTGAAGCTCTATTGTGTGATTCGCCAAAACGCATGGTTTTATAAGCCGAGGTCAAGAGTTCGACCCCGACCTTGGTGCGTTCAATATTGATCTTTATGCGTAACTGCATAACAAAAAGAATATCTTTCGGCTTCTAAACAGAGCCAACACTCCGGATTTCGTGGCTGACAAATAAGTGGTAAAACTCCCCCATTGGGAGGTCACGCGATCAAATCTCGGCGCACCTGTTTTGGCATATTATAGTTGTTTTTGATATGTATGAACCATATTATATATGGTATACAATAACCACCACGCATTTGTTTGGATATGTTTTTTTTTTTAATACCATATATATGATATAACCAATCCTTCGCCAATAATATAGTTGCAATATAATGTTGATATGGTTTAATACCATAAACTTAACCATGCCAAAAATCTCACGCGCATAGTTGTAATATGGTTGTTTCAAACCATAATATATATGCTATACAACATTTAAATGCACCACCTAACCTTACAATTAAACTTTCATGCCAATGTTTTAGCATATGGTTGCTATGACATATATATATTATGGTTTTGTTAATATAAATTGTGCTTTCTTTCCCTTTTGTTTATATTAATGACAACCATATAATATAATGCTCACATGCATATGACCCATGGTCCAATGGTAGAACACTTGACTTAAGAAAGAGAGGTTGAGGGTACAAACCCCACTAAGCCTCTTTCCTCTTCTTTTACCAAACCTGGACATTTTTAACTGACACATCACTGAAGCTGACATGTGTCGCCTTGACCATTTGCCACGTCAACCCTTTGACTTTGACTTTTTTTTAACTATCGCACTCGAACTTCAACCAGCCATAACTTCTTCATACGAAGTCCGTTTGAGGTGATTTTTGCACCGTCGGATTCGTGTCGATGAGCACTTCAACATTGTACCATTTTTTTTCTAATTTTGGATCAATCGAATTTTTGATGACGAATAGCCCTCTAGATCATTCCTCCCCACTGAAGAGCTTTTGGACCCCAAAAGCCTTTTATTCTGAATTCAAGCAAGAACATGTTCGTCTCGTCTGTCCTGTATCTTTCATCCATTTTTCCTGGAACCTATACATTTGTCTCATCACTACAATAATCATAATTGCACTGACATTACTAAGCACATTAATCCGATTGACTATCACATCTACATTCACTGCTGCTGCAATCAACAATGCACTGTTGAACAGTAGAAAGCTGAATAAAAAGATTGAATATAAAGACATGAAAGAGAATGCACCCACATCATGCTTTTCCTTCCAAACAGGAACAATGTTCATCATAGTGTTTTTATGGATTAACACTTCCATTTCATGCTTAGGATTACTTTCTTCCTTAGTTTTCACAGATACTAGTGTCAAATTCTTGCTTGCATTAACTACCATTTTCAAGTGTCCTATAGTTACAAAAGATCTATTGCTTTTAATTGAATGAGAATGCACAATGTATTCAATTCCTTCCTTAAACAGACAATACTAATTTTTCTCCCTGTAAAAGATAGCCTTTATATCATATAAATACAGGCTTCCCAACACAATCCCACAGATGTCTAATGGCACCACATCAAATTCAACCTCATCTATAAACCTAGATGTTATTGTAAACTTCAAAATGCATTGTTTTTTTACTTGCATTCTTTTATCTTTGCACACCCATCCTAATGGATAAGGCTCCTTATGTGGTTGTGTTTCCAATCCCAATTGTTTGACAATCTCTTCAGAAATTAGATTAACTTGAGATCCATTATCTATGAGTGTGTCGATCTTAGTTTGTTTTGAGATAACCCTTATGTGAAACAATTCATTCCTTTTAGCATCTTCAAAATGATCATGCTTTTTAGAAGTAGAAGCACACGAAGAACCAATGCTAGAATTATTGCTTACAAGAGCTTTACCTTTCAAACCCACAATTGTTACCTTTGTTTCATCATTTGAATCTGATCCAAGATCTTGAACAATGGTTGTGGCTTTTTGCTTTCCTTTTGGAACCTTAAACCATTCTGGTTTCAATTCTGTTTGCAATATCCAACACTTTGCATCATCATGTCCTTTCTTCCCGCAATGTGAACAAGAAGGCCCTTCTCCTTCTTCTTTTCTCACAGTAGCTATTTTCTTCTCCTTCCACCTTTTCTTGCTTTCTGTTGGAGGAGCTTCTTTTGCTGCACTGAAACTCATGTTTCTTGCACCTGCTTCAATATGAGTTTCTTGTACACATACTTCATCAAGATTACATGGATTAAACATAAGGATTGAATGCCTTAAATGCGAATGTAATCCACCTATGTATTTTAATAAAGTTTCTTGTGTGTAAAGCAGAACACCAAGAACTAGAGCTTTCTTTCTGAAAAACTGTGTATATTCTTGTACATTTTATTCCTTACCCTGTGTTAAGTTTTACCAATCCGTAACAACTTGTTGCATATAACCCAATCGATAAAACCGTTTCTTTAAAGCAGAAGTAAACTCATACCAAGATGACATGATTTTACCTTTCTTCAGCAAATCCTCTTGAGTTTTACTATCCCACCAAACCAATGCAATGCCTCCCATTCTAAGAGTGGCTAACTGAATCTTGGTAGTGTCATCCAAGATTTGTTGAATCCTGCAATACACTTCAATCTGCTTTATCTAATTATCTAATTTTTCTGCATCAAGTTCACCATTATACATAGGCAATTCAAACTTGACATCTAGTTTTAATAAAGGCATATTTGCATTTGCATTATGAGAATTATGAGAAGCATTATAGAATGAAGAGAATGGATTTGTTTTAGGAGGATCACCATCACCTCCTACTCCTTTACCCTTTTTTATTTCTTCATCTCGTGATGAACCTTCTCCTTCTTTCCTCTTTCTTTCAGCTCGTTCATCAAGAAGAGTCGCCATCATAGTATTCATACTGATAAAAGCTTCCAAAATTTTTTCTTCAGATATTACAGGTTTCTCTCGTCCAACATGCTCTTCTTCACCTCGTGGAGAAGACATTCTTGCTCTTGAAAATGCCCTCCTTGAACTGATCTCAGGATCTCCTTCTATCAGTTCTCCTTCGCCACGCTTTAACCTAGACCTGGTAAGCATTCACAACTTGCACAAGCAGTTAACCTGGTCTGATACCAAACTTGATCCGTCGGATCTCAACATATGTGCATGTAAAAGCTATGAATGCTTATCATTAGTTTGCAATTTGATTATTTAAAAGCATTAATGTGTTTATTAAATGTTGAAATCTGCAAACTGAAAGCAATAGAAAGAGAACATGAAACAGAAAATGAGAGACAAGAACAAAAGAGTTTGATAATGGAGTTCACCCCCTTCACTGGGATACATCTTCGGGTCCCTCTTCAATGAGTACTGATCCATTAAGATTTTGAAAGGTACAAATAGTTTTCAGACCTGCAACTCTGCTTTTGCAACTCCAGAATTAAATGCTCCACAAAAGACCGGAAGACCCTTTTCCCTGAAAAGTACAATTTGAGCTCCAAATAGGCTTGGGAAGCTCTGATACACAGAAAATAAGATCGACTTAAGTATTACAATATCTGGACTATAATTTTATTGAATCTCTATTGTGCGATTGGCCAAAATGCATGGTTTTATAAGCCGAGGTCAAGAGTTCGACCCCGACCTTGGCGCGTTCAATATTGATCTCTGTGCGCAACTACATAACAAAAAGAATATCTTTCGGCTTCTAAACAGAGCCAACACTCCAGATTTTGTGGCTGGCAAATAGGTGGTAAAACTCCCCCATTGGGAGGTCACGCGATCAAATCTCGACGCACCCATTTTGTCATATTATAGTTGTTTTTGATATGTATGAACCATATTATATATGGTATACAATAACCACCACGCATTTGTTTGGATATGTTTTTTTTTTAATACCATATATATGATATAACCAATCCTTTACCAATAATATAGTTGCAATATAATGTTGATATGGTTTAATACCATAAACTTAACCATGCCAAAAATGTTGATATGGTTGTAATATGGTTGTTTCAAACCATAATATATATGGTATACAACATTTAAATGTGCCACCTAACCTTACAATTAAACTTTCGTGCCAATGTTTTAGCATATGGTTGCTATGACATATATAAATTATGGTTTTGTTAATATAAATTGTGTTTTCTTTCCCTTTTGTTTATATTAATGACAACCATATAATATAATGCTCACATGCATATGACCCATGGTCCAATGGTAGAACACTTGACTTAAGAAAGAGAGGTTGAGGGTACAAACCCCACTAAGCCTCTTTCCTCTTCTTTTACCAAACCTGGACATTTTGAACTGCCACATCACTGAAGCTTCCATGTTTCACCTTGACTAGTTGTCACGTCATCCCTTTGACTTTGACTTTTTTTTAACTATCGCACTCGAACTTCAACCAGCCATAACTTCTTCATACGAAGTCCGTTTGAGGTGATTTTTGCACCGTCAGATTCATGTCGACGAGCACTTCAACATTGTACCATTTGTTTCTAACTTTGGATCAATCAAATTTTTGATGACAAATGGCCCCCTCGATCACATACATAACCTTTATATACTAATTATTAATCAATATTAATAATTAAAGATGTCACCAATAATGTATTAATAATATATTGAAGTACAAATGATTATTAGGATTAGGGTTAGGGTTATTAAGGTTAGTGTTAGGGATAGATTAGGGTTAGTTTTATTCTTATTAAAATTAGGGGAATGGTTATTTGTATTAAGGTTTATTTTATAATAACAATAAAATTATTTGAATTCAATTTAAAGAATAATAATAAATGGAAACATGAATGTAGAGAAAAGAGAAATGTGAATGTCATACATTTCCATGCATCACAATGTGATTTACATAGCCTCCTCATAATAATGTTATGCAAATATGTTTTCTTCATAAGGTGAAAACCAATGTCAAACATAGCATCGTTGCAATGCTATGAAAATATCTTGTCGTCATAAGGTGACAAACAATGTCTTGTCATCGTAATCTGATGAACATAGCCCCGTCGTCACAATAAATTTCTTTTTTTTGCAATATGATAGACATATGTCATTCATGTTCATCACATAGCCATATGAAATAGGATGAACATAAGATATTTATGTTCATAACATAACCAATTTTTACTTTAATTTCATGACGAGGCAATGTGATGAACATAACCCCATCATCGCATTATCTAGGTATCATCGTCAATATGTGACAAACATTATCCAATCGTCACAATGTTATGAACATATCCCCCTCTTTTTAATGTGATGAAAATATCTAGTCATCATAATGTGACGCAAATATTCTTCCCTCCCAATATTATGAACATAACCTTGTCATTGCAATGTGATGGACATAACCATATTGTCGCAATGTGACGAACCTAGCCGTATACGCTGAACATACAATGTGAAGAACATAACCATATTGTCACAATGTGATGAACATAACTATGGTTGACCTTGATTGACCATGACCATGGTTGACAATGGTTGAACATGGCTCGCCATAACCATATTTTTACAATGTGATGAACACAATGATTTTGTCGTGATGTGATGAACATGAGTGGCCATAACAATATTTCCGCAATGTGACGAGCATGTCTTGTCATAATCATATTGTCGCAATATGATGAATATAACCATATTGTCGCAATATGACAAACATGACTAACCATAACCATATTGTTGCAATGTGATGAACATGGCTGGCCATAACCATATTTCCAGAATGTGATGAACATAACCTCATCATCACAATGTGATGAACATAACCATATTGTTGCAATGTCGCGAACACAACCTCATCGTCTCTGACAAAAAAATCATGTCTTCATAATGTGACAGACAATGTCCTGTCATCACACTGTGATGAACATAGCCCCGTCATCGAAATAAATATCATGTCATCGCTATGTGATGAACATATGACATTTATTTTCATCACATAGCCATTCGACATATGATGAACATATGACATTTATGTTCATCACATTGGAACTTTTTAATTAAATGACCTGTCATATCAATGTGATGAACATAAACCCCTTGTCCCAATATCCCCATCATCGTCAATATGTGACAAGCAATATACTTTCATCACAATGTGATGAAAATAGCCATGTCATTACAATGTGATGCAAATATCTTGTCGTCGCAATCTGACGAACTTATCCTCTCCCTTGCAATGTCACGAAAATAACCCTATTGTCATGATATGACGAACATAGCCTCATCATCAAAATTTCATCAACATAGCTTCATTGTTGCAATGTTACCTGAATATCATGTCATCATAATGTGACAAACACTTCCAAATTTCACTATCTGAAAGTCATCCATAGTCTTGGTCAACTATGGTCATGGCCAACCTCTCCTATGGATAACAAGTGTCAAACATGGTTAACCATTGTCAACCATAGTCAACCATGGTCATGGTCAACCAAGGTCAACCATAGTCAAGGTCATCCATAGTGAAGGTCTACAAAAGCTAAACACAGTGAAGGTCTTGTAAATTCTAACCTTGTACAATATCTACTGCAAACTAATATTCAGAAAAGAACAGAAAAGATACAATGGCAAATACAAACATTACACAGAGATTT
>SNQJ01S0003167.1:2431-14615 GCA_010110895.2 Picea sitchensis
GAAGCTTCTATTAGGTCTTCTTACATCCGCCTTATTCTATTTTATTGAAAGGCCTTTTTAATATTGACCTTTATTACATCCGAATATATTGATCTACCTATGTGCAGGTTAGGACCCTAACAAATACCTATATGTGCCTACTAAGTAAAACAAATTACATAATGTCAACAAAATATTTACTCATAAGATGTGCAGCTATAACAATATGCATTTGTTATTCCAAGGCTCTTCTAACAAGAAAAATGATATAAAAAAGAAGAATACTTATCAGCCAAGATACCTTAAACAATCAAAATGAACCATCCTTTTTCCCATAGTACTTTCTCATCCAAAAAATCTAGTCACAACTCCATAACTGGTAGAAAAATTGGGAAACAAAAATTTGGGAGATAAGTCTCCTCCCAACCTACCCCTAAGTAAGAGACAGAGAGCCCCTAAGCCCTCAATTAATAAAATTGTACCAAGTACCTCTACCTCTCCCTTTATATCTCCAAACTATATTAGAAATCGCCTTAAGGATTAAGAAAAATTATCCTCACAACTAGCAAAAAAAAATAGCTACCCTACCACACAACAACATCATAAAAGTCCTCACAAAATCCCCCAAAATCCATTGAAATAATGTTTCTTTCAATTGCATAAATGACTCCACCTATCATCCATACACAATTTCCCATGCACTAATCCCCTTATCATCCATGCAATTATCTCCATACACTAATCCTCTTGTCATCCGTGCAACTATCCCCATGCACTAAACCCTTTAGTTAATTTAACTCCATTAAATTACTTAATAGTGCACATATTATTAGTCTTTCCTATTTTATAATTATATTTTTTAATCCCCTTATCATCCATGCAACTATCCCATGCATAAACCCTTTAGTTAATTTAACTCCATTTTACTTAATAGTGCACATATTATTAGTCTTTCCTATTTTATAATTATCTTTTTTAATCCCCTTGTTATCCATGCAACTATCCCATGCATAAACCCTTTAGTTAATTTAACTCCATTTTACTTAATAGTGCACATATTATTAGTCTTTTCTATTTTATAATTATCTTTTTTAATCCCCTTGTTATCCATGCAACTATCCCATTCATAAACCCTTTAGTTAATTTAACTCCATTTTACTTAATAGTGCACATATTATTAGTCTTTCCTATTGTATAATTATCTTTTTTAATCCCCTTGTCATCCATACAACTATCCCATGCATAAACCCTTTAGTTAATTTAACTCCATTTACTTAATAGTGCACATATTATTAGTCTTTCCTATTTTATAATTATCTTTTTTTTCTCCCCATTCAAGCCTTTATTAACACTAGGTATGCATATCATCATACAAAATGCACCTATTAAAAACCTAATATTATTATGCAAATGTATAAGTTACTCATATAACCAACACGAGTAAATCTTGTACACACACTACTCAAGAAACATAAACATAGTACACCCTATACTCCTACATGCTCTTGTTATACTTTATGAATAACTAATACACATACACAAAAATGTGCACATACACAAAAAGGTGGGGCACTACAACCCTCTCTATTTTTCCATTTCATTTTGAAGGCATGACTTGTTAACTAAGCTAGAATTCCCAAGCAATGCATTCTACATAACCAATGCATTGATCAAGTACTAAGTCACAAAGAAATAAGGAGAATGAGCGTTCCTCCCTTGGTTATCTTTCCAACTATCTCAACATTATTTTCCTACCCAAATCACTTTGACTAACCATGCAAGAAAAGAAACATCCTTTATTAACAAATAGATTAACCACTCAATTCAAATCGGTTATTCATATAAGTAACGAAGCTTTCCTCATCATCCAACATAATTTACCACTCAAATCAATTGGTTATTCATGTAAGTAACAAGAAAAAAATAAACATGTATGAGAAAAAAATAATTACATGTATGAGAAAAAAATGCTTCGAAAATAAACTTATGCTACAAATTAAAAGCAATTCCCTTGGCTTGAAATCCATGGCATACTAGCTTTATTAGATTGTGCACAATTGGTTTCATAACCCAACATTATATTCATTGCATACATGAGAACAAATAATGCTGGGATGATAATCCATGAGAAAATTCCTAATCTTTTAGAATCTAAGCAATTAAACATAAAGCATCTGATATATACTATGCTACATTAATCATTTCAACCAAAATATAGTTTGAGAAATAAACACAAACATGTAATTGAAGGTATAAGATATATATTATGCTACATTAATCATTTCAACCAAACCAAAATATAGTTTGAGCAATAAACACAAGCATGTAATTGAAGGTACAAGAAGTGAGGATGATACTTCACATCCTTGTTTTTATTTTACCAAAAATTGTAAACTAAAGTTTAGCACTTTTGTTATTAGTCTATGCCGTAGGCATAGAGGGACTATAGCGATCGATAATTCATTGACCTCGTATTAGATTGTCTTTTGACCACAAATATTTCCATATTATCTATTGTTGGAACCAAGGAACTGAAAACATCGATTTTTATATAATAAAAGGTACCATATATGTCATGATTTGAATGGACAACGAATTGGAGGTCTTATTGCCGGCTCCACTATTCCCAATGTTATATATGTTGGCATATCCAAAGTATTTGATCGTATATGGTTTTTTTGAATCATATATTTTCTTATGCATTGGTAGAAGGTGGATTAATGCTAGCATTAGTTCGAATGTTTGGCTTAGCATTTTCTGCTAGGTAGAATACATTTCTCTAGCATATTACTATGTGTGATTTTTGCTTTATTCTTGCGTGCTTCAAGAGAACAGGCCTGCCACGCTGCATTTTTTCTTAAATGTTTGCACATGGCTACGTCCTTCGACGGTTCTGATAGTCTTAAGTGTTTACCTAACAGGTCTGACAGTATTAAATGTTTATTGTACGGATGCGTTGCAATACAGTTTCTTTCCATTTTTTTTATGGTGTTGTTTGCAGTGAAATTGTGATGAATTTTTCTCCACCGGCATCATTGGTTCAATGGTTGATTCTTGTTCGTTGGTTCGTTCCATGATTCTTGTTCTTGTTTGATTCAACTTTGCAAAGTTGAGGTTCTGCAGTTGCAGTTGGACCTGTTCGTGGTTGTTCACTGTTTTGTTGTTCTTCAACTTTGTAAGCTATTGAACCTGTTGTTGCGGTTTGCAGTTTTTTGGGCCTGAGCTGTTGTCATCCCTCGTTGACGGGTAAGTTTCCGTGCCATCATTTCGTTGATATTTTTCAATGGTGGGAGTCGAAATTATGTTGCAGATCATCTTTCTTTGTGCTCTTAACTTATGTTCCTAGAAACCATGTGTTTTCATATGCCAGCTGCCACGTCCATAGCTATTTCGAAAATTGCAATGCAGAGGGGTTTTCGAAAACTAGTTTGGAGCTATCACAAGAGGGAACCATCCGTCGGGGTGTAGAGGCAGGGAATGCTTTTATTCTGTGGGTCGGAAAACTGTGTCCACCTGTTGTCTTTGTGTTGTCCTTTCTATTTTGCAGAAATTTTTCTGGCTCTGAGAAGCTTGTAGGATGCACGCCATGAATAGGTTCAAATCGGTCTTTCTGCTCAATAAATTTATAGTGTTATTTATTTGCTTTTTTTCTTCTTTTTGGTTCACTTTCCAGTGTGGGTTTGTTTTCTTGTCATCTTCTATGGGTACTAGGGGGGATTGAAGTTGACAAGAAGAAGGTTGAAAGATACATACAAGGATTGGTACGCAGTACCACACTTGTAGTTTTCTTGTTTTGCTTTCCTTTTTCTTTTTTTTCCTCATATTATTATTTTTTCCCCTTTTCTCTGTTTTCATGCAAACTAAAAGTATCTAAGAAACAACTTCAAAATCACAGTTCAAAAGATGAAAGAAGTAATAGATGTTGAGTCGTATGAAATAGATACACACTCCATTATACATTATAACATTGACAAGGTTTTGCATAGCAATGGCCTTTTTAGATTGGATGCATTCTCATATACTGTAGGGGATTGCCTTTTCAATGCATTTCAGGTTCTACTGCATTTCCGTTATTCCTCAACCGACCTACACAATGGATTGATAGATTATTTCTTGAGTTGTTTAAAAAATGACGACGTTGAGGCATTGGAGTCGTATGAATATGAACTGAAATTTGATTTTCTTCGACAGTTGCATGGAATACATGATGTCGCTACATATTTTTCAAAGATGCGGTTGTCTTCATCTCCAACTATGCTTGCACATGAGAGGGGACTTTGGGAAGATACATTTTGTATACGGTGGCTATCTAACTGGCTTAATTTATCGATTGGAATATGGTCATTGACAAGAAAAACAAGATATCTACTATTCAACAAAATTGCATCTGACAATCCATATTGCATCTTGTTCCATGATGCCAATGTTGTCAGTGGTCATTATGAACCACTACTGTACACAATATTTTCCATACGCAATCTTGAAGTAGCTCATATTTACTTGTCCCTCATTTGCAAAGATTTTGAATCGCAGTGGAAACAAATTATCCATCATATAGACTGCCATGGTTTACAACTAGCAACAATTGTTGTGTCTAGCTGTGGAGATAGTCTGTTCAATGTAATTTGTTGTTTGGTAGCAGCAGAGTTCAATGTGAAGTCTCTGTGGCTTTACACTGTACAATCCTTTTGCAATGAAATTATAGGCGGCAACCAACAGACTTTTAGCTGCTTGCATCAACATCTTTGGCCATATCTCCTAGAAATATGCCGACAATTGGAAGTTGGCAAGAATACCTTGTAAACATGGCGCTGCCAATGAAAAAGGAAATGTGGAGGGTTGTAGATTCTATTTGCAATGGATGTCTATCATATTCAAAGTAAATATCCAAGTCCATTCGGCCTTACCAGATGGCACTATCCATTCCTGGTCTATTGATTCAAATTTCGATCAAACAATTGACATCCTCTCATTGAAAACATATACAACACATATCCATTATCAACCTTTGCTTGGACATATCACTGGTTCAAGGTTCAATGTCCATGCCACCCAAACCACATCGAATCTACATACGCGTGACATGGTTTTTAGTGAGAATGAAACTCCTCCAACTTGCGATATGGCCATACAGGGCTTAAACAAAAACTTTATTCGTGAAATTGATCCCAGTTGTGATGAGGCCATACAGGGATTAAACAAAAAATGTAGACTAAGTTATCACAACTTAAATTTTTTTATGCGTGAAATTCATCCTAGTTGTGATGAGGCCATACATGGCTTAAACAAAAAACGTAGACTAATTTATCACAACCTAAATCAGAGTGAAATTCATCCCAGTTTCCATCAGGTCATCTTGCCCTTGGAAAACAAACATAGAGTAAGTTACCACAACTTGAAAAAGGTCATGCACACGAGAAAAAAATACATTGCTACATTTCCTTTTAGAGAGAAACTCACATATCACAATCTAAAGAAATTTGTTTGTGCACATCACAACAGAAATAGGTACGGTCACATATCCCAAAATGATTATGCAACTGTCACATTTCGTGGGCTAGAGCAACAACATGCACTACTAGCAATGAAAACCAACAAACACTTTCTACCCATACTTCCCTGCGAAAGAAAGATGCAAGATGGACCTACATGAAACAAATTAAAGATACTCCTTCCATTGCATGTGCAATTTGTGAACAATTGAATTTCTCAAAAAACAGTAAGTCTTTCACGCCTTCTTTGGAAGAAGAATACCTCTGCTTGACAGTGCACGATAAAACATTTTCCAGTGGCAAAATTTGTCTTCCATGCAAATGATCGCTTGAAAATGGAAAACTACCACAATTTGCAACCCCTGACCAAATAAGATGTAATACATCACTACCAGATGTAGGTGCACTTATGGAACTTGAAGAGAGACTTGTGTCTCTGTGAATTGCATTTGAAAAAATCAAGCCCTTGGCTATAAACAAACCCAGATGGGCTTAACATGATCAATTATCAATGTGCCTGTTCAACTAGATGTTGTGCAAAAATCCTTGCCACAATTCATTAGTGATACAATGACAATTGTTGTGACTCTGAAAAGATGTTTGCACTACAAAAATGTGTATTAGACAGGAAAATTGCGTGTGCATGTTGTTATGAAAGAATTAAAGGAATTATGTTCCAGGGCCCTGTAAAAAGCACAAAACATTTTTATAAATGAGAACTGGAACAATGTTCTTGCAGAAGAGGATGCCAACTCTGCAGAGAGTCTCGAAAATGCTAGTGAATTTGATACGAGTGATGAATCAGCGAATGAAACACTTGTTGATACATTGGTGCATGGATTCATTGATTCACAGTGCATTCGTGACTTGCAAGATAAGATTGTCGAAATTGCACCTGTTGAGGGGCATCATCCACTTGGAATATTCAAGGACAAATTCACTGAGGAAATTAACTTCCCAACACTCTTCTATGGAGATCCACATGACACTGACATTACATATTGATTTGGTTATCATAAAATAGTCTGATGTGAGATGCTACATTCAAGCGATGACTTTTCCTGTCACATAACAAACTTGTTTTTCAAAACAATGCGCATAATAATAGAGCAAGTTCTCTCCTGCATGTGGGGTCCGAATAAAAAAAGGCCAGTTACAAGGAAGAAATTTGTTGGCCAAGGATGTCAAGTACAAAGTAAACCTAGAAAAAATTCTGAAATCTGATATTGGATACATAGATTTCAAAAACATTTGCACCTCTCCTGACTATTTGCAACAAAACAATAAAACTATTTTTGCAATGATCCAACAATTGGGCCCGCCAACATTTTTCATCACATTTACAAGTGCAGAGGATTGCTAGGATCCATTGGTGGTTTTCGTATCTGACCTGCATAGGAACAGGAAACGTAAAAAACAAACCGATACACTGGAAAATAATGACATTGACTACCTCATAAGAAAAGACCAAGTGACATGTACTCGGTACTGTAGACATAGAATAAATGCTTTGAGACAATTGATATGCCATGATGAAACCTTTTTCGGAAAAGTATCAGACTACTTTTTTGTAACTGAATTCCAGAATAGGGGAAATGGACATGACCACACACTGTTGTGGATAGAGGGTGCACCAATCTATGGAGCCGACAACAATTCAGAGATCGAGCAATTTGTGGACAAATACATAACATGCAACATAGATCATTTGGATCTAGAACTTGCCAAAGTTCATAGACATTACCATACAAGAAGTTGTAGAAAACAAAAAAACTTGCACTGCAGATACAACTTTCCTGTGCCGCCAATGAGAACTACAAGAATCATAGAGCCACTTAGTTTAGACGACAATGTTTTTGTTGAGAAATCTAAATCCTTGTTCGCATTTCTAAAACAAGGAGAATTTGATGAGCTGATGAGCTTCGATGACTTCTTGATAGAGATAAATATATCAGAAGATGAGTACATCCAAGCAATACAATGCATGCTTAAACAACCAACAATTTTCCTTAAACGAAAAACTTTCACATATTTGGACCAACAATTTCTCCAAGGACATGCCAGTTATATGGAAAGCAAATACAGATGCACAATATGTGCTCAATGCCTATGCTACAACATTGTACTGTACCTCATATATGACAAAGGTTGAGAAATCTATGACAAGTGCATTCAGAAGAATACACAAAGAACATGAAAGAAGTCATATTGATTCCATACAAATGATACACACACTTGGCAATACATTGCTTAATCTTCAACAAATGTATGCTCAACAAGCAGTTCACATTGCACTTTCCCTTCCCCTCACTTGTAGTTCAAGAAAATGTGTCTTCATAAACACATCTCCACTTGAGAAACGCACATTCGTGCTTAAACCACCGATTTTTCTAGAACAAGAGCCTGACAATTCAGAAGACGTGCTATTTCACTCAATTGTTGATTATTACCTCCAGCGTCCATCTCCTATTAGGCATATCTTCTTAGAAGAATTTGTATCGCATTACAAAAAAAATGTTACACCCGTATCAAAAAGAAAAAAACCCTCTATGATACGGTTTGTTAAATACAATAAACATTATGACTATGAAAACTATTGTAGAGAAAAATTGTTGTTGTACGTTTCGTTCGATGAAAACGAAGAGACATTAAAACATAACTTTTCTACATGGGAGGCTGTGTATGTTGCCTCTGAGACTATAGTGCACATCAATGAATCTAGATTTACCTACAATGTTAATCCAAGATGGGGTGATCTAGAAATTGCAGTTAATGAGCTAGAAAACCCTAACAATCCTGATGACACATTCACAAACCGAAAAACAACCAAAACTCCTTGCGAGTCCTATGACTTACAAGCGGATTTTCCTCGTCCTCGAGTAGTTGCAAGTGAAAAACGTATCAATCTTGGTTTTCAAGTCACAAAACATCCTTTCCTAATTGAAAATAATGAATACCACAGAATAAGACGTCTGTTGAATCAAGAACAACAAACAATTATAAATGACACTGTGCTTAAAACATGCTTGAACATGGACACTCCTATGCACTTGTTCCATACAGGCGGAGCAGGAACATGCAAGACATTCACATCAAAAGCACTGTTCCAAATGCTTATACGAATCTATGATTCAAACAATTCCTCTGATATTATGAAACCAAAGGGCCTAATAGTTGCATACACAGGAAAAGTTGCATATAATGCAGGTGGAATAACAATCCACTCTGCATTTTTAATGCCTTTTAACAAGTCACATTTTCTTCCACTTAGCAAGGAAATGTTGGATACATTGTCTAAGATTTATGATGAAATCCAACTTGTCTCTATAGATGAAGCATCTTTGATTGGAATTCGGTTCTTGTATTCCATTGACAACCAACTAAGAAGAATAAAACTTGTGCACACGAAATACTTTGGAGACATTGACATGATATTCTGTGGGGATCTTTACCAGGCATAGCCCATCCAAGATTCTTTGATATTTGAACAACCTACCGTTAACATGCAAACAATGACGCATGACTTCTAGAGAGACAATATTTAATTCTTTGAATTGCATACTACAATGCACCAGACAGATGAAACATTCATTGCAATTATGAATAAAATGCGGACAAAAAACCAAACATATGATGACTTAACATATATCAATTCCAGGTGCTTGTTGTTTTCACCAACAGACCCAACGTTCCATTACATGTTCTACACAAATAAGGATGTTGCAATGCATAACACACACATGTTATCGCTCATGCCTAGGGATGATATCATCATTAATTCAATTGAACCGGAAGAAGACAACCATGGAAATGTGTCAGGTCATGAACATACAACCACTTTACCTTTGTAGCTTGTCCTGAAATTAGAAATGTTGGTTGAAATATATGCATGTAACTATGATTCACAGGATGGCTTGGTCAATGGTGTAGATGGAATACTCAAAGTCTATACGAAAACAAAAAAACATGATGTCCTTTGGATTAAGTTCCATGAACCGCATATAGGCAAGCAACAAACAAGCAAGTTGGCTTATCTATATAATTCAAGCATTGCAAGTGATTGGACACCTATTTTGCAAATATCAAAGCCAATATTGACATCAGCAAAGACATGTCAACTAAAGATTTGAAAACAATTTCTGATTAAACTTGCATGTGCACGTACAATCCACAGATCGCAAGGACTAACACTTGATAATGTTGCATTTCAGCCTACTAGAATTTAGATACATGGACTTGTGTACACAACATTGTCCCATGTCAGAAGCATAGACTCCTTGTATTTACTAAGTCCTCTTACAAAAGATAACTTCAAAGTGAAACATAAATTTGATATTGAAATGGAACGACTCAGGACCACCGCAAAATGGAAACTACACTATGATTACCAATTCATACAAACAAATTCATCTGTATCAATTCTCTCACTTAACACACACAACTTAAATGCACACATGGATGATATACTCAATGACTATGATACAATGCAATCCGATATTTTGTGCTTGTAGGAAACATACATGGCATTATGCATACAGAACAAACAATTCCCAAATTACAATTGCATATCAAGTTACATTACACATGGGGTGATGATATTGGTGAAAAAATATATACCAATTTTGGACCATATACATATTGAAGAAAAGAATGTTGAGCTGGTGCTTGCAAAAAAAATTTCCATGAACCAAAAGTTGCAATACTCAATCTGTATGTTGCTCCCCATGCAACATTCTCCAACATAGTAGATGTTATTTCCAATGCATTGGGCCATTTCCTTCTGAACGGACCCATTGTGCTTGTAGGAGACTTCAATATTGACATGCTACAAAATAATGGCAGAACAAAAGAATTAGAAAACTACATGTGCAAATACAGTCTCTTCTTTCTTTTGAACAACACAAGCCATCTGCAAAACACACTTATTGACCATGTGTGGTCGAATGTGCCCATTCCTCAATACATTATGTTTATCTTAGAAACATATTGGTCTGATCACGATACAATTGGTATTGCACTTGAATTATGAGATATACATCAAACATATTGCAAAGTCATATTTCTATGTTTCAAAGCATATCTTTATAGCTTGTTGCAAAAAAAAAAGTTTTTTTTCTTTTATCCAACTTCTTAGTTTTCCCTGATTTGTACACATACTGGTCTGGTCACCATACAGTTGGTGTTGTGATTGAATTATGAAATATACATTATGCAAAAAAAATAAAAAAAGGTACATTCTTCTAAAACTATCTGTTACTCTATTCATACTATTCTATTTTTTTTAGTGTATGTACATAGTACTTCCCTTTTTCTTTACATGTTAACTTATGTTCATATCCGTTTTGTTTTGTACTTTTGTTCATAGAATCAAACAGGAAAACTAGACACCGCAAAGAACTCCTAACCAGGAATGTAGAGGAATCCATGCAAAGGTGTGTTTTTTTCTACTCGTGTTCCATATTCAATAGTTTTTCGTTTACTTTGTTTGTATTTGTTGAACTGGTTTGCAACTCTATTTTTTTTTTCCTTCTTCGACACTCCATATATTCCTCTACATTCACTTGTCTTCGTGTGTAATACATATTCAATCTTGAGCTCCATAGTCCTGGAGTTCGTCTGTCAATTTGTGTATCGCAGAACTCCAAATGTTGTTTGGAGGACACAGAACAATAGAAGTGCAATGTTGAGCGAGGCAGCCTGCAAGTCCTCTTGTCAATTTGTATATCGCACAACTCTAGGTGCTATTTGCAAGTCATAGAACATTAGAGGCCCAATTTAGAGCTTGCCAGCCCGCAAGTCTGTCATCCAAAAAAGTGGCTAAGTATGGAATAAGGGATATGTACATGCTCTATAACATGTCATGCCCATACTTTATAAAAGTACATATCTAGTATGTATTGCTCGTTACTCGGAGCCCGCCAGCCCTGGAGTTTTTCTGTCAATTTGTATATCATGAAATTGAATAGAAGTACAATGTTGAGCCAGCTAGCTCGCAAGTCCGCCTGTCAATTTGTATATCGCGCAACTTTGGGTGCTATTTGCAGGACACTGAACATTAGAGGCCTAATTTAAAGCCTGCCAGCCTGCAAGTCTGTGATCCAATAGAAGTGCAATGTTGAGCTAGCCAGCCTGCAAGTCCACTTGTCAATTTGTATATCGCTCAACTTTAGGTGCTATTTGTAGGACTCGGAACATTAGAGGCCCAATTTAAAGCCCACAAGTCCGCGATCCAAAAAAGTGGCTAAGTGTGGAATAAGGGATATGTACATAATTAGTATGTATTGCTCATTTCTTGGAGCCCGCCAACCTTGAAGTCCATCTGTCAATTTGTATATCGCGGAACTCAATAGAAGTACAATGTTGAGCTAGCTAGCTTGCAAGTCCGCTTGTCAATTTGTATATGGCGGAATTATGGGTGTTATTTGTAAGGCACAAAACAATAGAGGCCGGTTTTTTAGCCTGCCGACCCAAGAACCCGCGATCCAAAAAGTGTACATTCTCTATAAAATCTCAGCCAGCCCGCATGTCCGCTTGTCAATTTGTATATCGGGGAACTCTGGGTGCTATTTGTAGGACACTGAACAATAGAGGCCTATTTTTTGAGCCCGATAACCCACGATCCACAAAGTGGCCATGTATGGAATGAGATATCCGTACATGCTCTATAAAATCTCATGTCCATACTTTATAAAGGTACATATTTAGTTTTCCCT
>SNQJ01S0003167.1:19747-35976 GCA_010110895.2 Picea sitchensis
TGTCTCTGTGTTTCTCATATATGTGACTGATGCTGAATGTGCCATTGTTTATTTCCCTGCATTATTGTGATCATCATTTAGTGTTTCAACAAAGAGTTTAAAAGAAGCATAATTGTTTAAGCACGGTAAAAACTGATTCACCCCCCCCTCTCAGTTGTCCAACATCTTTTGGATACCACTATCAACGATGAAGTGCATCGGGGTGCCTTTTACCCACATCTGTGAATGGAAGAGGCACTCTCCTTCTTCTAGCTTGTTTAGTTCACCAGATTGGGGCTTGGTGGTAGAAACGATGCCACTGTTTTCCACGCCAATGATCTGTCTTCCCCTTTCTGGTTCTATCTCAAAGTCATAACTTGCATCTGATTTAGAGGCTTTCACTTCAGCCACCAATGACTTCTTTGAGCGGTAGTTAGTAGTGTTATGCCAAGGGCTCTTATGGAAGTCACATCACTTCTCGATGTCTTTATTTGTCTTTCTAGTGTCCTTCTTTGCTTGCAAATTGGACTGGTTGTCATGATATTGTCCATATTTACGCTGTCCTTTGTTTTGTGGGTTGAGGTCTCCCTTTCTTGGCTTTTGTTGTGTGGGGTTCATAGGCCCAAATTTCCACGTCTTTTGTTTGAGCTTCTGCTCGATTTTGACGACATATCGGTAGGTCGTGCCCAAGGATGAGATGTCCAGAAATTCCATTTTGGTTTGGATGTATCTATATAGAGCACCACGATACTTGAGCACTATATGTTGCTCTGAATCTTTGATACCCATCTTGGTGCGCAAGGTATGGAAGATATTTGTGAAATCTGGCACTGGTTGGTCTCTTTCTTGCCGCAGTGTGGTCCATTTGGTATACAGGTCATCATAACTTCCGACAAGGTAGTATTGTTCTTTAATAGCATCCCTTAAGGATTCCCAGGTGGCCATGACTGTAAATAATGAGGGTTCCTCTTTTTCCTTTTTCTCATAGAAAGTTTCCCACCAATATTTGACATGGGGAACGGATTTGAGGAGCACAAAAGTAATCTTTTCTCTATTCAAAAAGTTATGGACAGAAAAATACCCTTCTAGTAGATTCAACCACTTGTCTACAACATCTTCATCTATATTATCTTAAAATATATGAATATCGAAGTTTATTTGTACCTTGAAGGGGGCAGCGCCTTCGCTCAAAGAAGATGTGTCGCCTATTGGTAGTCGCCGAAGGATTTGCGCGAAACTATCCATCATCTCGTTCCTTTGTTGCGTGAGGGATTCCTTAATCAACAGTTTGAAAGGATCTCCTATCCCATCATATTTATTTTCTCCTGCCATGAGAGGTCGCTTGGGCGTGCGAGAGCTTTTGTCCTCAGGAGAAACAAGCTCGAGACCCAACTCTTTGTACTCCAACCTCATTGGGGACATGCATTAAGACGACAAAGAGCAAACCACTCTGATACCGGTGATCCATATTTTATGAGAAGAATGAAATGACTATAGATTATTAACAGGTTCTTAACACAAAATAAGTAAGATACATTAAAATTGGTTTTCTATTCAATAAGGAAATAAGTCGAAACTATAAAATGTAGTAGAAACAAGCTAGTTGGTATGGTGGCGGCTTATCTCTGAGAAGAGATGTGATGGATGCGATGATTCGCAAGAATATGATTAAAATGAGGCTCTGAAGGCCCTTTTACCATAAACAGGAATGTCAAAAACCCTAGGAGATGAAGCGCCAAAAGTCATGTGGGCCCCATTTGGGTAAGTTAGTACCATCAACTTCCTGGGGTCGTAACTTTTGCATACGATCTCTGTTTTAGGCGTATGATATCACGTTGGAAAGGTATCATCGAGGAGATTCATTTTGGGGGAAATATTGAAGGAAATTACATATTTCTCCCCATTTTCCCAAAAAACATCGTTTAGGGCCTCAAAATGGCTCCGAAAGTGAAAAACTGCTAAAACTAGTAAATTACCAAAATTGCCAAAAAATTGTTTTGAGCCAGTTGGAAAATATGGGTGGCCACCGATATCCATTTGGATCATAAATATATCTATTATTTTAATTTTCTAATGATGAATGACAAGTATTTTATGAAATGTCTTGACCAATAACAACTTTGATTAATTCTGTTTGTTTTTGGGTTACTAAATAATCATGTGAATTTGTTTCCTTTATATAGTCTAGATATATTAAAGGCTGGTAAGAATGATTTCACACTAACTTGACTTATTATTTGAATTTTTTTGAGTTTGTGTTTAAGGATTCATTGCTAACATCGTGAGTTTGGTTACTAGATTCTATTTTGAAGCATGTGAATGATAACTCTCTAGGAAATGATTTTCCTTAGGTATATTGTGAATTCCATTGAAAAAACAATTATATTCTTATATATAACCTACATGTATACTCCGTTCAAAAATATTAAGGGCACTACCCATTGATGAATCCCAAATATTTTTCATTTTAGAATATCTCTTCTTCACTAATTTTTCAATTGTGATTATATTTTCTTGAGTAAAATTGGGAAATGCTTGGATGTAGTTTCTACACTAAATGCATAGAATTGTATGGGAAATGAGTGTAAATGATGCCAACTATCTTGTGGTTTATTACTGTGAGTACATGGATGTAATATGGGTATGACTATTTCATACCACTAGCTAAAATATCCATTAAAATGTATACGGCTATTGTCATTTCATTTGCATTGGTTTTCCAGAAGTATGAGATGAATAATCATCATTTATGTGTTTTTGTTGTCAGAATAGATTCTAATCCATCATTTACACATTATGCTCTTACCATTAGCATTGATGCCAAAATATTATAAGATGGATTTGAATCATGTTTGAAAGTCCTATTTTCCAAGAACTAAATTATTAAATAGGTTGAACAATGAGGATGATTTTGTGTTTTTCAAGATAGATGACCTAGTTTGTATGTAAATTATAGTAATTCCATATGTCTTCTTTTCCAATTCTTTTGAATTCTAACTAGTAGCACATATGTTTTGAAGGGGTGTTTGTTGGAAACCTTATAGAGTGAGCATTTTGTAGCAATACTTATTGAATGAATCATGTTATGTTTGAAAATTGATTGTTAATATGGCTTGAAATACATGCTTTGATTGTGATTGGAATAGGGAAAATGGCCATGAAATCAATATGTTCTGATTTCATGATTATTTATGATATGAGAATGTATCCTAAATACCTAATGGTGAATGGAAAGTATAATGTCAGATTAAGTGGATTAATGATCATGCCATGGGCATGTTCATGTCACATTCTTGTGGATCAATAATATAAGTAAACCATGATATCAATGAAGGACAAACTCATGGTGAAGAGAAAGAGAACATAATTGCCAAAGAAGTGCACAACATGATGTAATCATTACATATGATGACTAAGGTTTTCACTAGTAGAATGGGTAGAACTTGTATTGGACCTATTTATTCTACCCCAAGGGAGAGTAATGATGATATGAATGCAAGAAAATGCTTAGAATTGGACAAGGTAAAGTTATCAAAATTTAGAGGAATCAAATAGGGTGAAGTAGTCAAGGCATGGATAAAAAACAAGGTCCTATGTTTTGGTCTAAGAGATTACTCGAGTACTTAAAAGGCCAAATTGGTCATCTTTTAGTTAAATGACAGTTCCCTCCTTTAGTGGAGAACCTTGGAGCCATAAATGTGATTTTCTGTTGCAAATAGTGACATGGGAACAATTTAAAGAGCACTTCCCAAATAAGTACCTTTCTGATGAGTACATAGAGTGGAAATTGAATGAGATATATTCTTTTCTTGAACAATGCTAGAGTACAAATCATGCTTTTTATAATTACTTATGTATTCTAAGCATAAAAATACTAATAATTGTGAGGGTGAATCGGTTTATTTATAGCATGAACGTAAGAGTCTAAGTGATAGTTCACCTTTTGAAGCCTCAAACCATGCATGAGGAAGTGCATAAGGTAGTGATATTTTAGGAGGATCTTGTTGGTAGTGTTGATGATGCAAATGTTGTGATGCCACCTATGATTTCAATTCCTCTCCAATCAATAAATCCCCTACGACATAATTTTCATAGGGGAAGTTCCAAGTCCCATTCTTATTTTGGATGTTGAGAATCTTGGATGGGCAGTACCTTGAGGACTTAGATAAACCCACCCTTTAGTAGGGGCCATATTTCAACATAATGTTTATCATATGTTAACATGGTTTCCTTTAGGGTTCATCCCAGAACTCTACAAGGCCACCTAGGACATTGAGGCCACCTCTGAAAGGGGTATGTAAGAGTTATGGTGGGTTGCACTTTGAAAAATCCTACATTGGAAAGAAGTTAGATGCACATACCAATTAGAGTTGGTCTATAGTTGGAGATATGGGCAAAGCTTGTAGAATTCATGTTGTACATAATAGATAGGTTGAGCATCAGTCCTTAGTATTGGAGACATCATGTAATTTGAATGGTATTAAAGTTTCTATATTAGTTGATCCTAGTGATATAGAGAGTTTTATTTCACCCAATGATTTAGTTATATGTGGTCCAATGGAAATAGAGCAGAGTGGTTTATACCAAGTTGAAATGGATTAAAAAGAGAAGTAGTATGTGGGTCCTTTAATAGAGAGGTGTAGTTTGGATCTAGGTGTATGAACTACACACGTAGAATTTCATTCAACCACTCTTATTTCCTATTATCTAATCATAGGTATGGATTGGCTTGAAACCAATTGGGATATTCTAGATTTTTTAGGAAAAATCTGATACATTTATGCTGGTGTGAGGAAATGTATGAATATACAAGGGAAGAAGAGACCTATTTCTTTAAGAACTATATCTTCTTTACAATTGAATCATAGCGTCATAAAAGGTTGCTAGATGTATGTAGTAATGGTTTTAAATGAGGGGGGTCATTCATATTTGGATTCCTATCCTATTTTTTCAGAGTTTCCAAATGTTTATTTGAGTGAGATACATGGAATTTCACCAAAGTAGGAGATTGATTTGTCCATTGAGCTCAAAATGTGTACTAAACATTTATCTGAAGCACCTTACTAGATGACCACACATGTGTTGTGAGAGTTGAAAGTAAATTTTTTGGAGTTGATAGGTTTCGGTATGATCTGATCCAACATTTCATCGTTGGGTGCACTGGTATTTTTTGGGAGCAAGAAGGATGGATCCTTAAGACTATGCATTCATTATAGATAACTAAACAAGGTGACTATCAAGAATCAATATTCCTTACCCCACATTGATGGGATTTTTTATTAGATGAAAGGGGCTACATTGTTCTCTAAAATCGATATGTGTTTGTGATACCATTAGTTGAGGGTTAAAGAGGAACATATCACATAGGTTGCTTTCTGAACACGTTTTGGAAACAATGAGTTTATTATTGTACCTTTTGGGTTAACTAATATCTTGGTGTTTTCATGAGATTGATGAATGGATAATTCAAGAAGTATTTGGAAAAGTTTTTCCATGTGTTTCTAGATGATATCATGTTATTTAAGGACCTAGAGGAGAATTAGGAACACCTAAGGTTAATTCTACAACGTTTGAGGGAAAACAAGTTATATCTTAAGATGTCTAGATGATCATTCTTTCAAACATAGATTCATCGCCTATGGAACATGATCTTTTGGACCTATAGGAGCATCAACAAGACCTAAATTTAGTTATACAGTATTTGAGGGAAAATAAGTTATATCCTAAGATGTTAGAATGATGATTCTTTCAAACATAAATTCATTACCTATGGAACATGATCTTTTGGATGGTAATGCAGCGGATACCACAAAGATAGAGGTGACCACATATTGGAAAATAATAAATAATGTTCACGAGGTGCATATAATTATGGATTTGGGTGGTTATTATATAAGGTTGGTGGATTGTTATTATAAGATCGCTCATCAAATTACTTCTTTGAGAAATAAAAAGTCAAGGATTGTTTGGACAAATGTGTGTGAGAAAACATTTTCTATGACCAAACATCTATTGACTACATCTATGGTATTGAGGTACATAATATGGAATGAGATTTTGTTTTCCTTATAGATGCATCCAAGGCATGTTTGGGTGGTGTTCTCTCATAGGATGGGTGAATAGTTTCTTATGCCTCTAGGAAGCTAAAACTTCATGAGAAGAATTATGCCACTCATGATTTAGAGTTGGAAGTAGAGGTGCATGCTTTGAGAATGTGGAGGCATTTCCTAGTGAGAATAAAATTTGAATTAAAAAAAAGATCATAGCAATTTGTAGTACATTTTCACGTAGAATGAATTAAATGCAAGACAAAGGAATTGGTATAAGGTATTGACTAAGAATGAATTTGATATTACTTATATTGAAGTAAATTTGAACTAGGTGGTTGATGCACTCAATCATCGACCTCATATTTTTTTAGTGGTATCCTTGAAAGTAGATTTAAGGGAGTGTATTTTGAGGCTATATATGGAGGATAATCGATGCACAAATGTTAGATCTCCTATACATGTTGAAGGTGATAGGGCACCAAAGTTTGAATGGTACACATGATGAGGATGGACTAGTAAGATTATTCAAAGGAATATTTGTTCCCTAGGGATCACATGGTCTTCGAGAGATGATTTTGAGTGAAACTCATCATGTTTTGTATGCAACGCATCTAGGACTAAGGAATATGTATGCAGATTTGAAGCCCAATTTATTTTGGGTAGGGATGAAAAATTGTGTAGCTTAGTTTGTAGCCAATTGTTTAGAGTATCAACTAGTGAAAGTCAACATTTCCATTTGGAAACTTTATTATAGCCCCATACTATTATGGAGCATAAGTGGGAGGTAATATCAATGAACTTCAATGTAGAATTACTAATGATATCCAAGAGACATGGTACTATTTCGGTGGTGGTAGACAAAATCACCAAGAGTGCACATTTTATTTTGACTAAAGAAACTTATAAAACACGTGAGTTGGAATAGGTGTTCATAAGAGGGAGATTCAAAAAATATTATTTCAGATAGAGATTTAGTATTTACAAGGATATTTTGGAAAGGGTTTCTAGCTACACTACAAACTCAGCTTAACTTTAGTGAAACCTATCACCCTAAGATGCATGGTTAGATCAAAATTTAATCAAGAACTTGAGGATATGCTGAGAATGTATGTAATGTATCAACCAACCAAGTGGGAAGAGTACCTTCCTTTGGATGAGATCACAAATAACAATAGCTACCATAGTTCTTTTCGTACGGAACCTTTTGAGTTATTATATAGGAGATCTTGTAGGAATCCTTTGAATGGGGACATAATGGAGGATAGAATCCTTGCAGGACCTAAAGTAATTCAAGAGATGGAAAATTAGATGGCCTCAATCAAGTAGAGGTTAAAGGAATCGTATGATCATTAGAAAAGATATGTGGATGCAAATAGAGTGGATTGTAGTTTCAGTGAAGGTGATAATATCTTCTTGTGGGTTAAGCCTAAAAATAGTTCTATAAAGTTTGGGAAGGGATCCAAACTTTCTCCCCATGATGTTGGACCTTTTGATATCCTTGAGAGGATTGTACCTATGGAATATCACCTTGTTATACCACTAGTATTACATAATATGCATGACATTTGTTTATGTTTCAATTCTTCAAGATTATGTTGCTAACCTATCTCATGTCCTAGATTTAAAACAATTGCAATTTACATACGAGGATGCTCTAAGAGAAATTTTTCGTATTGCACCATTGCACTCATAAGTTCCCTTGGTGTACAATGGAACAGGTAAAGGTCTAATGGGATATTTATAGCCATAGTTCCACTACTTGGGAGGATGTAAATTTAATTATCGTAAGTATCCCTTTTTGTTTAATTAAAACTTTGAACCAAAGTTTTGTTCCTAGAGGGGGTGTATGCAGTGCCTCAATTTGTTTAGACATGTTTTGTTTATGATCAAGAGGATAACCTTAATGTTGTTGATTTCCTATTTAACTATCAATAACCACAGATTGATCGATGTATGGTGAATTTCCATATGTGTGTGTGTGTGTGTGTGGCTATCAAGAGTATTTAGGTCTATGGAATTTGTGCCAATTCATCATCATCATGACATATCGCACTAGGAGTCCTCTAATATTAGTGAATCAATATCAACTCACATTCATACAATAGCATTAGTGCACATTTATCATCATAATCATGAATCATTTACATCACTTAAGATATACATGAACTTGTCATTCATGTGTGTGTGTGCGCGCGCATGATACATATTTATGAGCGAAATGAAATAAATAACATATTGAATACAATAACACAAAGATACATAGAGAAACAAAAAATATCCAATGAACAATAACTTCTATTGAATAAATAAAATAGGTTGAAACTGTAAAACTGTAGAACTGAAAACAACTTGCTCGAATGGTGGTAGCTATCTTTGAGAAGATATGTGGCTGCTACATGCATTCATCTGAGAAAAATGATTATAATGAGGCTCCAAGGGCCTTTTAACATTAATCATGAATTCCAAAACCCTAGACATCCAAAAACATAACCCTAGGAGATGAAATGCCAAAAGTTATGTGGGCCTCGATGAGTACGCTGGTACCTCAACTTCCTGGGGTCGTAAAGTTTGCATAAGACCTCCATTTTAGGCATGGGATAGCCCGTTGGATAGGTATTTTTGATAACTACACATTATTCCATCAAAATATAAATCAATCTACAGTTTGACTATGGAAATCCAAAAAAACATTGTTTAGGGCCACAAAACGACCCTGGAAGTACAAAAAGATGTACTCACATGAAAACTTCCAAAATAAGCCAGTTAGATTAGGTGGGAAGCCACTAATATTCACCTGGAAGATATTACATAAGAACATGCTAAACTAAAATTGTCAAAAGTAGCCAGTTGGAATAGGTGGGTGGACACCAATATCCACCTGGATGAGACCTCCCCCATTAGGAAGCAATGGTATCCATTGCGTTGAGTTCCCCCATCAGGTGAGGAAATTTATTTTGAATTTATCCCTGAGTGAGCCATTTTCCTTGGTGCAGGAGCTACCCTGCCTTGACAACCCGATAAAGCTAGATCCTCTACTAGAAATTTCCCTTGACCTGGGTGTCCACTATATGATCAGTGGATGCATGTTCCATGCAGTCAGGGTTGAGATTTGTTGGTGTCAACTATTCTGAAATATCTGAAGTGTCCAATAATGGTGGAAAGTATGGTCATATGAGGTCCACATTGGACACTAGGTGCGATCCAAGGAAGGGGGGAGTGTTGAGCTCAAAATCATTGTCTCCCACAACCTTGGTAATAGTGTAAGGCCCATAGCGAAGTGGATGGAGATTCTGATGCGCCCTTGTAAGGTGTTCTTTCTGCAAATGTAACCAAAACTTGTCTCCCACCTGAGACTTGTGTGGTACCTAGTGTTGATCATGGCGCTACTTGTACTTAGCATTGGCTTTCTAAAAAATCTCATGGACCTATTAGTAGATGTGTTGAATCCGCTCAATGCATTTGGTGGCTTTTTCGACTTCAAAATGAAAATGGGAATATTATGTCTATGTGGTTGCAATAGGTAGTACAACATCAATGGGACCCAAGGGTTGGATTCCTATCCACACTTGAAATGGGATATGGCCAGTGGAGCTATGGAGAGCCCTATTGTAGCTGTGTTGAACATAGGGAAGACTCTCATCCCATGTACATGGATTCTTATATTTATACATGTGTAGGATGTTCTCAATCATTCGATTGATGACCTTTGTCTGGCCATCGATTTGAGGGTGGAAGGTAGTGGATTTAGTGAGCTTGGTGTCCAACAGTGACCAGAGACTCAACCAAAATGTGTTGAGGAACTTGTTTTCCCGATCGAAGATGATGGTCTGTGGTATCCAAAAATGGACCCACACTTGTTCAAAGAAGATATTGGCAATATCTTTTGTTGTGACGATCTTCTTGCAGGATGTGAGAATGGCCAGCTTTGAAAACCGATCAACCACCACAAACACACAATCATTGCCTTTCTTGTTGGATGGAATTCCAAACATGTAATCCATCGAGATGGATTCCTAAGGCCTCTCAGAAGTAGGAAGAGGGGTGTATAAGCCTTGCTTTTTGATGGTTGGCTTGGCAATGGCATAGGTAGTGCAAGATCTTACATACTTGTTGACGTCCTATCGAAGTTTTGGCCAATACAAATGTTTCTATAGAATGACCATAGTTTTCTCCATGCCAAAATGTCCTACCATCCGACTGTAGTGAGCCTCCCAAATCATCTTTGCACGCTCTCTTGCAGGAACATAGAGGTGGCCCAAATGGCATAACAGTACGTCTTGAATGTGAAAATCACTGGCATTCGTGCCGGTACCCAAGAGATGATAGGTGGTGGTGAAATCAAATCTTGTTGATAAATTTGGGGCTACTCAGATGCCTCTTGCCCACAGGAATGGAGCACGGTGGTGAGTGTAGCCATGGGAGGTTGACATAGGTAGCCAACGACATGATTTGTGCTCCTTGTCTTATACTTGATGTTGAGATGGAACTTTTGCTAGTATGTGGACCACTTCTAATGGTGGTCATTCTACAACTTCCCCTGTGTCTGTATGAACTGCAGAGGCTTGTGATTAGTCTGGATAAATGTCTCATTTCCCAGAATGTAATGTTTCCATTGACGACAGACTTGTACAATGGAATGAATTTCATTGTCATAGGTGGGGTATTTTCAGACAATATCTGAGAGTGTCTCACTATGGTATGCTATCAGATGACTGTGCTGAGTGAGAAATGTGCCTACAACATAATCAAATGCATCAATCTCAATATCGAACGATTGTTGCAAATCGGGTAAGGAGAGTACTGAAGTTGAACATAAGAAATGCTTTAGATCATCAAAATCTCATTGTTTTTCCTTCCCCCATGTGAACTTTTCCTTGCCACCTCCCTTGGTCACTTGGCTAAGGTCCCATGCAATATGGGATAATCCCAACACAAACCGTCAACAAAAGTTGGCAAGTCCCAAGAAGCTCTAAAGCTCGGTTAGTGTGGTCAGGGCTGGCCAGTCATGAATGAATTGGATCTTAGTTGGATCCACATGTACCCCATGTTCATCAACAATGTATCCCAAGTATTGGACCATGTTTATGCCAAAGGATCATTTTTCCAAGTTTGCATATAGCTTGTGCTACCACAAAGTTCTCAAAACCTACTATATATGTTGCATGTGCTCCTCCCAAGTTCTGTTGAAGATGATGATGTCATCCATATATAACACCACAAAAGAGTTGGTGAAGGGTCTCAATACATCATCCATCAACCTCATGAAAGTTTTTGGTGCATTTGTTAGGCCAAAGGCCATGACTAGCCATTCGAAGAGACCTTCTTTATATTTGAAATTTGTCTTCCATACATCAGTCAATTCGATGGGAACCTGGTGGTAGCTAGATTTTAGGTCAATATTGTTGAAGAGCTTGGCCCCCTTGAGTTGCTAAAGAAGGTCATCAATTTGGGAAATCGGGTACCAGTTCCTTACTGTTATTTTGTTTAATGCTCTGTAATCAATGCAGAGCCGCCAAGTCCCATATTTCTTCTACACAAGTACAATCGGGCTTTCGTAAGGGGAGGAGATGGGTCCGATGTGCCCATTTTGAAGTAGCTCTTGGATGTGACACTTGATTTCATCATTTTCCATCAGTGAGAGATGATAAATGGGTCCATTAGGAAGAGGTTCACTAGGGGTTAGATCAATTAGACGCTTGACTTGGCAGTGTGTCAGTACCCCGATGGGTGAGGAGAAGATGTCTATGTACTCTTCCATGATTATGTCCACTTGATTTTTCTTCAAAGAGAGGCTTTGTGTAGAGATCACGAATGTGGCAAACAACTTCTTCTTATTTTGAGTATGGATCACAAAGAAGACGAACTTATCAGTCTGTGAAATGACCTTACTGCATTGCTTAGCAGAGATTAAAGAAATAACAGTAGGTGGCACTACCTCTGGTATCCTATAAAATTGTCTACCCAAAGTAATAATAACATTGTGGGGTCTAGACTCATACACAACAAGTCACTTCCACAAATATGGTTGTCCTAAAATAAAATCACAAACTTCAAGGGGTGAAATATCACACAATACCTCATCTTTGAAGGGCTTGATGCCATAGGGCAGGCAATAATATTGGCTGACACGAAGAACTTTTCCTTGGCGAAACCATCCGATGGTGTAGGCATATGGATGAAGTGTCATTGGTAGGTCCAACCGCTTGACGACCTCTACTGAGATCAGGCTCTTTTGAGTGCTGCTATCGACAATGAAATGAAGAAAATCCCCCTTTACCCACATATGTGAGTGAAAGAGGCGTTCCCATTCCTTTGGTTCTTCTGGTTTGCTTGGCTGGAATTTGGTGGTAGCGATAATGGAATTGGGTTCAACATCGATAATTCACTTCCCTCCTTTTGGATTTGATTCGGAGTTAGAATCTACCTTTAAATCGAAAGATTTCAGCTCGGCCACTAGTGGCTTCTTGGAACGGCATTATTCGATGTTGTGCCAAGGGATTTTATAGTATTCACACCACTTTCTTGTGTCCTTCTTCAACTTCTCATTACCCTTCTTGTGTTGTGGCTTGGAATGGTTGTCCTGAGAGTGACCATCTTTGCTCTGTCCCTTGTTTTGTGGGTTGGGACCGCTTGTGTCCTCCTTCGGTTGTGAGGAGTTTACATATCCAAACTCTCTCCTCTTCTGCTTAAATTTCTTCTCAATCTTCACAACATATCTATAAGCCATACCCAATGATACAATGTCTAAAAAATCCATTTCTATTTGAATGTATCTATGTATACAGTCATGGTATTTGAGAACAATATGTCTTTCAGAGTATTTGATACCCAATTTGGTGTGCAGGGTATGGAAAATATTGGTGAAATCTGGTACTGTCTAATCCCTTTCCTCTCGCAGGGTGGTCCATATTGTGTACTGATCCTTGTAGCTTCCAATAGGGTAGTATTATTATTTAATGGAATCCTTGAAGGAATCCCATGTGGGGGCGACCAAAAATATTTTAGATTCCTCTATGGCTCTTTTCTCAGAGTAAGTATCCCACCAATCCTTAACATGGGGGAAAACCTTGAGGATTGAAAAAGTGATCTTTTCCCTATCGAAAAAATTATGGACCGAAAAATACCCTTCGAGCAGATTCAACCATTTATCTACAACATCCACATATATTAGTCCTTCAAATAATGGAATATAAAAATTTACTTGTACCTTGAAGGGGGTTGCATGGACGCTTGATGGAGATGCATATCATGTGGGCAGCCACTGAAGGATCTATGCAAAGTTGTCCATCATTGCATTCCTTTGTCAGGCAAGGGCTTTCTCGAGCAACAATTTAAAAGAATCTCTTGTTGCACCATCTTTCTTCTCATCCCCCATGAGTTGTGGTCGGGCCTAGCACGATCGATCTGGAAAAGGATTGACTGGTTCGAGTCCCAACTTCTTGTACCTAGATCGTGTCAATGCCATGCATGAAGAAAAATAAATGAAGAGCAGACCACTCTGATACCACTGATCCAGATTTATGAGAGGAACGAAATAAATAACAGAATGAGTACAATAACACAAAGATATAGAGAGAAATAACAAATATTCAGTTAACAATGACTTCTATTGAATAAATAAAATAGGCTGAAACTGTAAAACTGTAGAACTAAAAACAACTTGCTCGAATGGTGGTAGCTATCTCTAAGAAGAGATGTGGTTGCTACGCACACATAACTGAGCATAATGATTACAATGAGGCTCTAGGGGCATTTTTAACATTACTCATGAATTTCAAAACCCTATACATCCAAAAACCCAAGCCTAGGAGATGAAACACCAAACGTTATGTGGGCCCTGATGGGTAAGTTGGTACCTCAACTTCTTGAGGTTGTAACTTTTGCATACAACCTTCGTTTTAGGCATGTGATAGCCAATTGGAAAGGTATTTTCAAGAAATACACATTATGCTATCAAAATTTGACTCTGTCTACAATTTGACTGTGGCAAGCAAAAAAACATTGTTTAGGGCACCAAAACGACCTTGGAAGTACAAAAAGATGTACTGACATGAAAACTTTCAAAATAAGAAAGTTGGATTAGGTGGGCGACCACCAATATTCATATGGAAGCTGTGTAGGGCTTCAGACAACCCCAAAAGTGTAGAACCCACAATTACAAAGAATTACAGAAGAACGTGTTGAACTAAAACTGTCAAAAGGAGCCAGTTGGAATAGCTAGGTGACCACCAATATCCATCTGGATCAGTGTGCACGCACGTGCACCCGCGCACACTGATATGAGTAATGCACATAACCATATTATGAAGAAGGTGTGTGTATGAATGTTTGGTTGAAGTCTAGGATGGTATTCAGAAAGTGGACCCTAAAGGGATAAATTGTATTGATCATGTATATAGCTTTGATTTTGATTAATCATATTTTATTTGCTTGATAGGCGTGGATGTATATATGTGTGCAAGACATTGAGTGGATCCTTTCCATCTCATCAACACATGGGTATGGGAGAAAATTAGGGGATTGTGGATTTATTATGACATAATGACTTGATATGCCATTCCTACCAAGTTCCAAGATATAAGATATGTGGGAGAGGAAGTTAGGAAAATGGTCATTCCAACTTTCTAGGAGTAGAGGTGCCAATCCTACTCTGAGTATTTCTGTTGTGGGAGGTGATGTGCCTCATAATTATGATTTAGGAGTGGAGGAAACATTCGTACTATGTCATGGGTGGAGATATTCATCATGGTTCCTATCAGACAACTCTCCACAACTAGTTAAATTGTGTAATGGTGTGTAATCCTTAGATTGAATTAATTGACTTTGGTAGTTACCCACTTTAAGAGTCATTTAAGAAGTAAAAATATTTTTTTTGGTGGAATCAACAACTAGGATAGGTTTGTACTTGTGTGACATGGGGTCGATTCTGAATGCTACCACTATAACCTCCAAACATGCCCACGTTGCCCCACATGTGAAACACAAATTAAGTCGATGTTTCAAACCAATGACCTCAACATAACATAGTGCCTTAGCAATGCAATCCATCACCGACTGTTCTACACCCCAGGGGCATAAGTAATAGTATTATGATGAAAAAGTGATATTATAATTTATGAAATCAACCAAATTTTGAATTATGTCTAGGTGACACCTAGGGAAGGGTGATAATAGCCTATATAATAAAGTAAATAAATTACTAATTTGGGGAGGAAACCTAGGTATTGAATAATGCCTAGTTTTGGAAATAGATAATTAAATTATTTTTTTATGTGATGAGGTATCTAGGCTAGTTAGGCCTATAAACAATAGGGTCTTCCGTGAGTTTATTTTTGGGGGGTCCCTCACCATTAGGGAATGCAACTAAATTTCCACCAAAATTGTGATTTAAATGGGTAACTTGCATATTGAGTTGGCTTGGGAGTTTGTCGTGCTATTATTGATATTATCCCCCTTGCCAAAACTGACATTCCTAACCTATATAGTAGTTGGATATCCCTACTAGTGCATACAATATTAGCATTTTATTGATTTATTGATCGTGAACCCACACAACTCGAGGGTCCCCAAAAAAGAAGTTGCCCTTGGGTATGGTAGGCTAGAAACCAATTGGATATTCAAAAGCTGACAAGGTGTAGAGTTAGGAGCAACAATATAGCTTGTGCAATCTATTTCAATATCTCAAGTATAACATTTATTATGTTTCTTAATGCATGCAATTTTTTTCGTTTGGTTTAAAAGTGAAATTATGGTAGATATCTAGATTGTGCTAACATAAATTAAATTGCTAGTTAATTTGAGTATAATTATCTTTCTTGAAGATCGGAGTTATGTAGATTGTTTGGGTGCTCAATAACGACATATTTTTTTACTATTAATGTGAAATAGATGATATTGTTGTTGATATATTTTTTGTACTATTAATGTGAAATAACTAATACTATTGTTAACAAGTGTTGCATGGCAGCGAAGTCCCTGTCGGGTTGATTTGGGGATAAATGCAGAGGAACGAGGAAAAAGTAGCAGGGGCAGATGGAAATTGCAGCATAGATGTGACAAGCAGTATGAAGGACAAGTGGTAAGCATGCAAGAAATGACATATTGTTTATATGTGAGTAGAAAAAAAGTATTAAACACAATTTTATGACATTTATATAAAAAAAAATAGGCCTGTTACATTTTGCTGGAAATTTAATATAT
>SNQJ01S0003167.1:41779-93600 GCA_010110895.2 Picea sitchensis
TATTCCTGGAAATTTAAATGCGTTTCTCATATAGATTGGGATTGGGGCTCCCGTGGACCATAAGAGAAAATATGTACAAGAAATAAGACTCTGGAAAGAAGAATTTGGAGACGGTAGAGTGTAATACTTGAAAAGTAGAAATGGGAAGATATTAGTCTTTGGGTAGAGATTTCTATTCAGAGAAGGTGGAATAACTGGATTGATAAACAAAGGAGAATCAGTATAGACTTACAACAATGGTACATATAAGTATTTTTTCTATTTGCTTGTTGATGCTTTTTCATGTTGGATTTAGTCGTTGACCTGCTTGAATAACTGGATTGATGAAAAAAAGACTTATAACAATGGTCCATATAAGTATTTTTGCTATTTGCTTGCTGATGCCTTTTCCTGTTGGATTTCATCGGCGACCCTCTTCAAGTTTGTTTCGATGAATTCTTCAATGTATCTTCTCAAGGGGGCGACGTTGATGTCATTCCATATTTTAATGATGAAAATTTCATTTTCTAATTCGCTTAGATCAATAGAAAGATTAGAAAGAGCTTGATGAATGTCTCCATTCTGTACCGAATAACGGACTAGCTAGTTGTCCACGTGATCTTCATGGTATACAAGAATCCTGTAAAAAATTTCTAAAGACAACGCCTTAAAATTATCAAATTGTTTATCGAAAGCTTCCTTAGTTAACACCAATGAGTTGACAATTAAGCTGGGGTCTTGGAACTCGTTAGTCCTTTCGGCTAAGTCTATTTTGGTGAACTTTGTAAATACTGTTTCTTTCTTTGATATTGCTTGCTCACATGATTGGACAATGAGATACAGGTTCTTCACCTTCTCTTTCCAACATGCTTCTAATTGAGTGAGCCATTTTTTGGAGGGGAGATCATGTTGTATTTTGTCGTGTCTGCCATGTTGTTGACATGAAAGGCAAAAGGGATGACCGTGTCCAAATAGAAAGTTTCTTCATTTTTTAAATCCGCCTGCAGAAGTTCGAGCAAGTTATGTGCCCTACTTCCCAAGGAATCCATATTTTGTGATATTTCACAGGCCTTATTAATTAGTTCCATTATTTTCTTGATATTTTTCTCCACATATCCTCTACACGAAGCGAGGAAGCTGGAGGAGCCTTTTAGCATTGCTACAGGGGTGCAGGGAGTCGCAGACATGGCTATTTCCAAAGGACTGCCAAGCAATGGCATAGGAATCAAAGCTTCCTCTAATTCCTTGATCTGGTCCTTTAGTCTGGCATTCTCGTCCTCAATGAATCCAATGGAATCATGAAGAGCATCTATGGTTGCTCTGTGAATTCCAGAGATTTGGGACGACTGCATATTGGTAAGGTCAACTTTTGAACGATGTTTTCTTCTCTTATTTTTTACATCTCTCTTTTCAATAATTAATTTTTTAGATTCACTTTTGAAAGCAACACTCTGGAATACGAAGGATTCATCTATGTCAAAAATTTCGGTATCAACTATATGCATTGGGTATCTATGGTGAATCGCGTCTCTCGATTCATCAAGGTTACAAAATATGCTATCTAGATCAATGTCAAGATCCATGTTTTCACTCTCAATTTCGGGCTCCTTCGCCTCCCCTACAATTCTTTTTCCCTTCTTCTACACAAGAAGCTTGTGAGAACTATCAATTTTAGGATGAACCTCGTCCGTTTGAAGAAATTTGGGTTGCTTTGTTACTGTGGCAGGCCGTTGGAGCGATGCTTTGTTACTATGGTGGTTCTGGTCCTCAGGCCCGAAGATGTTCACTGTATCTATAGAGAATTGTTGTGGAGCTGCTGCTAGTAGTTTATGAAAACGTCTGTTTTCTCCAGACGGTGGTTGAAATGAACAAATGGAGGGGATAATATATCCACCCGGAAATGTTGGTTCAATGCATGCGAATGGAAAATCTCCTCGAGCTCTTCGCTCGTTAATGACAATCTCTATTTGTGTTGTATGCTTAATTATTGCATACTTAGAAGTGCGAAGGTGGTGGTTACGGTGAAGGACATTTAAGTATTAGAGGTTTCGTGAACGAACCAAGCCGACGACGTTCGAATGACATTCCATGGTATTTGAAATTAACACTCGGAAGGGATAACAAAAGCCTCCACAAATATTGGTTTAATGTGCATTAATGGCAAATGTTCTCGAGCCTTTCGCTCATCNCCAAGTCTGAAAAGTGGTCGGACGGGCTTCAAAATACGTTTACAGGAAATAATGAGGACAGGTGAGTGTCCAAGGACGAAATTGCATGAGTGGGAATTTTTTACTGCAAAATGCATAAAACGGAAGAGGGCATGATGGTGCAGTTCAAAAAATGGTTTTTATATTGCGGAATTGTGAAAAAGTAGCTAAGTATAGAATAGGGAAATGTCGATCAGGCTCGTTTTCGGAACTAGGGTTTGAATATTTCGTGAACCCCGCGAATGACATTCCAATTCTCAATAGAGATGAGGACGAACAATCGTGTCATACAAACAACACCCAAAGTTCTACGATATACAAACTGACAAGTGGACTTACGGTGTGGCTGAGATTTTATAGAGCATGTACACTCTTTGGATCGTGGGTTCTCGGGATGGCGAGCTCAAAATTGGGCCTCTATTGCTCCGTGCCTTACAAATAGTACCCAGACTTCTGCGATATACAAATTGAGAAGCAGACTTGCGGGCTCAACATTGCTCTTCTATTGTTCCATGTCCTCGAAACAACACTTAGAGTTCCGCGATATACAAATTGACATACAGACTCCAGGGCGTTGATATTGTACAATTTAATTGGCTGGTTGAACATTGCACCTCTATTGGTCTGTGTCCTCCAAACAACACTTGGAGTTCCGCGATATACAAATTGATAGATGAACTTCCATACTTAGCCACTTTTTAGATTGCAGTTTCTCGGGTCGGCGGGCTCAAAATTGGGCCTCTATTGTTCAGTTTCCTACAAATAGCACCCAGAGTTCCGCGATATACAAATTGACAGATGGATTCTAGGACTGGCGGGCTCAAGATTGCGATTGTCTACATGTATAACATATAACATATATGCTATATATATAACATTATCTAAAAACATTATTTTCAAGTACTAAATTATGAATATTAAATATTGATATTGTACAATTTAATTAAACAAAATTATCAAATGAGTCACAAGTTTCAAGTTCGGGTCCAATTGTAGATCATCGAAGTTTCAGGCGCAAGATCTATACTGCGCACACGGGGCATGAGAGCTCGATGGCACCGACAAAGGAACCTGTGGCCATAAAATTCACAAACTATGAAAATGAATGGCAGTCGGTTTGACTCGTGATGTAGAGATATAGATGGACATGAAAGCTTCTACTCCACCGTCTGGGAACCCGCGAGAATAGACATGGATTACCCAAGTTTTGGATGCAATATGTACACTCGGAACACAGGGAATGAGAGTTCGATAAGGCGTAGCCGGGGAACCCGTGGCCATAAAATTGGCTAAGGAAACGAAAGCACTCGGTTAGACTTGTGGTGTATATTTCATAATTCATGTGCAACACCAACTGTGTGGTGATCAGAACAGTATGTGTACAAACCAGGGAAAACTAAATATGTACCTTTATAAAGTATGGATGGATCGAAAACTAAAGATCTCGGTCAGACTCGTGGTGTATATTTCATAATTAATGTGCAACACCAACTGTGTGCTGACCAGACCAGTATGTGCAGAAACTAGGGAAAACTAAATATGCACCTTTATAAAGTATGTACGGATCGCCACTTTTTTGATCGCTGGTTCTCGAGCTGGCGGGTTCAAAATTGGGCCTCTATTGTTCCGTTTCCTACAAATAGCACCCAGAGTTCTGCGATATACAAATTGATAGGTGGACTCGAGGAATGGTGTGCTGGAGATTGTGATTCTCTACATCTATAACATATAACATATATTTTATATAGCTAACATTATCTCAAAACATTATTTTCAAGTACTAAATCATTAATATTAAATATTGATATTCTATAATTTAATTAAATAAAATTATCAAATGAGTCGCAAGCTTTGAGTCTGGGTCCAATTGTAGATCACCAAAGTTTCAGGCGCAAGATGTATAATGCGCACACGGGGCATGAGAGTTGGATGGTGCCCAGAAAGGAACCCGCGACCATAAAATTCGTGAACTATGAAAACGAATGGCGGTCAGTTGGACTCGTGATGTAGAGATATAGATGGACATGAAATCTATCACTCCGCCGTCTGGGACCCCGCGAGCATAGACATGGATTACCCAAGTTTTGGATGCAATATGTACACTCGGAACACGGGGAATAAGAGTTCGATAATGCGTAGCCAGGAACCCGCGGGCATAAAATTGGCTAAGGAAACAAAAGTGCTCGGTTAGACTCGTGGTGCATATTTCATAATTCATGTGTAACACCAACTGTATTGTGACCAGACTAGTGTGTACAAGGCAGGGAAAACTAAATATGTACCTTTATAAAGTATGGGCATGATATTTTATAGACCATGTACGGATATCGCATTCCATACTTGGCCACTTTGTGGATTGCGGGTTCTTGGGCCGGCGGGCTAAAAAATAAGCCTCTATTGTTCTGTGTCCTACAAATAGTACCCAAAGTTCTGCGATATACAAATTGACAGGCGGACTTGCAGGCTGGATGAGATTTTATAGAGCATGTACACTTTTTGGATCGCAGTTTTTGGGGCTGGTGGGCTAAAAACGAGCCTCTATTGTTCCGTGCCTTATAAATAGCACCCATAATTCCACGATATACAAATTGACAAGTGAACTTGCGGGTTGGCTGGCTCAACATTGTACTTCTATTGAGTTCCGCGATATATAAATTGACAGACAGACTCCAGTGCTGGCAGGCTCCGAGAAACAAGAAATACATACTAAATATGCACTTTTATAAAGTATGGACATGACACTTTATAGATCATGTAAAAATCCCTTATTCCATACTTAGCCACTTTTTTGGATCGCGGACTTGCGGGCTGGCTGGCTCAACATTGCAGTTCTATTGTCCTGTGTGCTCCAAACAACATTCGGAGTTCCACGATATACAAATTGACAAATGGACTCCAGGACCAGCAGGCTCAAGATTGAATATGTATTACACATTACATGTAATATGTATCGCGGGTTATTGGGATGGCGGGCTCAAAATATCCACTTTTTGGATCGTGGGTTCTCGGGTTGGCAGGCTCAAAATTGGGCCTATATTGTTCTATGTGCTGCAAACAACACTCAGAATTGCACGATATAAAAATTGAGAAGCGGATTTGTGGGATGGCTGGCTCAACATTGCACTTCTATTGGTCCGTGTCCTCCAAACAACACTCGGAGTTCCGCGATATACAAATTGACAGACGGACTCCATGACCGGCGGGCTCAATATTGAATATGTATTACACATTACATGTAATATGTAATACATATTACATGTAATATGTACAATATGAAACGAAAAAAGCAGACGGTCGGGCTGGTGATATAAAAGTAAGTGGAAATATGAACACATGTATCCGCCACTTCCGGACCTAGAAATTTTCTGAGGAACGAGTAATCCATACTAAATATGTACTTTTATAAAGTATGGATATGGGATTCTGCCTCTATTGTTCTGTGTCCTACAAATAGGACTCACAGTTCCGCGATATACAAATTGACAGGCGGACTTCGGGCTAGGTCGCTCAACATTGCACTTGTATTTTTCTGTGTCCTCCAAGCAAAGTTGGGAGTTTTGCGATATACAGATTGACAGACAAACTCCAGGACTTGTGGGCTCAAGATTGTGATTGTCTACATCTATAACATATAACATATATGTTATATATCTAACATTATCTAAAAAACATTATTTTCAAGAACTAAATTATTAATATTAAATATTGATATTGTACAATTTAATTAAAGAAAATTATCAAATGAGTCGCAAGCTTCGAGTTCGGGTCCAATTGTAGATCACCGAAGTTTTGGGCACAAGATGTATAACACACACATGGGGCATGAGCGCTGGATGGCGCTCACAAAGGAACCTGCGGCCATAAAATTTGTGAACTATGAAAACGATCGGTGTTTGATTGGACTCGTGATGTAGAGATATAGATGGACATGAAATCTGCCACTTCATCATCTGGGAACCTGCGAGCATAGACATGGATTACCCAAGTTTTGGATTCAAGATGTACACTCGAAACATGGGGAACGAGAGTTTGATAACACGTAGCCGGGAACCCGTAAGCATAAAATTGGCTAAGGAAATGAAAGCACTCGGTCGGACTCATAGTGCATATTTCATAATTCATGTGCAACACCAACTATGTGGTGACCGGACCAGTATGTGTAGAAAATAGGGAAAACTAAATATGTACCTTTATAAAGTATGGACATGAGATTTTATAGAGCATGTACGGATATTGCATTCCATACTTGGCCACTTTGTGGATCGTGCGTTCTTGGGTTGACGGGCTCAAAAAATAGGCCTCTATTGTTCTGTGTCCTACAAATAGCACCCAGAGTTCCGCGATATACAATTTGACAAGCGGAATTGCGCGCTGGATGAGATTTTATAGAGCATATACACTTTTTGGATCATGGATTCTCGGGCTAGCAGGGTAAAAAACCAGCCTCTATTGTTCTGTGCCTTACAAATAGCACCCATAATTCCGCCATATACAAATTGACAAGTGGACTTACGAGCTGGTTGGATCAAAATTGTACTTCTATTGAGTTTTGCGATATACAAATTGACAGACGGACTCCAGGGCTGGAGGGCTCCGAGAAACAAGCAATACATACTAAATATGTACAGATCCCTTATTCCATACTTAGCCACTGTTTTGGATCGCGGACTTGCAGGCTCTAAATTGGGCCTCTAATGTTCCATGTCCTGCAAATACCACCCAGAGTTGCGCGATATGAAAATTGACAAGTGGACTTGTGGGGTGGCTGGCTCAACATTGCAGTTCTTTTGGATCGCGGACTTGAGAGCTGGCGGGCTCTAAACTGGGCCTCTAATGTTCTATGTCCTGGAAATAACACCCAGAGTTGTGCGATATACAAATTGGAAAGCGGACTTGTGAGATGGATGGATCAACATTGTACTTATATTCAGTTCCGCGATATAGAAATTGATAGACGAACTCCAGGGATGGCGGGCTCCGAGTAACGAGCAATACATACTAAATATGTACTTTTATAAAGTATGTACATGACATGTTATAGAGCATGTACAGATCCCTTATTCCATACTTAGCCACTTTTTTGGATCACGGACTTGCGGGCTGGTGGACTCTAAATTGGGTCTCTAATGTTCCATGTCCTGCAAATAACACCTAGATTTGTGTGATATACAAATTGACAAGCGGACTTGCAGGCTGCCTCGCTCAACATTTCATTTCTATTGTTCTGTTTCCTCCAAACAACATTCGAAGTTCCACGATATACAAATTGACAAACGAAATCTAGGACTGTGGAGCTCAATGTTGAATATGTATTAGACACACGAAGACAAGTGAATGTAGAGGAAGATATGGAGTGTCGAAGGAGGAAAAAAAAAAACAGAGTTGCAAACGAGTTCAATAAATACAGACAAAGTAAACGAAAAACTATTGAATATGGAACACGGGCAAAAAAAATGCACCTTTGCATGGATTCCTCTACATTCCTGGTTAGGAGTTCTTTGTGGTGTCTAGTTTTCATGTTTATTTCTATGAACAAAAGTACAAAACAAAATGGATATCAACATAAGTTAACATGTAAAGAAAAAGGGAAGCACTATCTACATACACTAAAAAAAATAGAATAAGATGAATAGAGTAACAGATAGTTTTAGAATAATGTACCTTTTATTTTTATTTTTTTTGAATAATGTATACTTCATAATTCAATCACAACACCAACTGTATGGTGACCAGACTAGTGTGTGTACAAATCAGGGAAAACTAAGAAGCTGGATAATTTGTTTTTTTTTTTTCTTTTACTAAGAAGCCGGATAATTTGTTTTTCTTTTTTTTTGGCAACAAGTTCATACACATATGATTTGAATATGACTTTGCAATATGTTTGATGTATATCTCATAATTCAAGTGCAATACCAATTGTATCGTGATCAGACCAATATGTGTCTAAAATAAACATACTGTATTGAGGAATGGGCACATTCGACAACACATGGTCAATAAGTGTGTTTTTCAAAAGAAAGCGGAGACTGTATTTTCACATGTAGTTTTCCAATTCTTTTGTTCTGCCATTATTTTGTAGCATGTCAATATTGAAGTCTCCTACAAGCACAATGGGTCCATTCAGATGGAAATGGCCCAATGCATTGGAAATAACATCTACTATGTTGGAGAATGTTGCATGGGGAGCAACATACAGATTGAGTACTGCAACTTATGTTTCATGGAAAAAAAAAATTGGAAGCACCGGCTCAACATTCTTTTCTTTGATATGTATATGGTCCAAAATTGGTACATGTTTTTTCACCAATATAATCACCCCATGTGTAATGTAACTTGATATGCAATTGTGATTTGGGAAATGTTTGCTCCGCATGCATAATGCCATGTATGTTTCCTACAAGAATATAATATCGGATTGCATTGTATCATGGTCATTGAGTATATCATCCATGTGTGCATTTAAGATGCATGTGTTAAGAGAGAGAATTGATACAGATGAATTTTTTTGTATGAATTGTTAATCATAGTGCAGTTACCATTTTGCGGTGGTCCTGTGTCGTTCAATTTCAATATCAACATTATGTTTCACTTTGAAGTTATATTTTGTAAGACGACTTAGTAAATACAAGGATTATATGCTTCTGACATGGGATAGTGTTGTGTACACAATTCCATGTATCTGAATTCTAGTAGGATAAAATGCAACATTATCAAGTGTTAGTCCTTGCGATCTGTGGACTGTACATGCACATGCAAGTTTAATCGGAAACTGTTTTCGAATATTCAATCGACCTATCTTTGTTGATGTTGATACTGGCTTTGATATTTGCAAAATAGGTGTCCAATCGCTTGCAGTGTTTGAATTATATAGATAATACAACTTGCTTGCTTGTCGCTTGCCTATATGTGGTTCATGGAACTTAATCCAAAGGAAATCAAGTTTCTTTTGTTTTCATATAGCCTTTGAGTATTCCATTTGCACCAATGACCAAGCTATCCTATGAATCATAGTTACATACATATATTTCAACCAACATTTCTAATTTCAGGACAAGCTGCAAAGATAAAGTGGTTGTATGTTCATGACCTGTCACATTTCCATGGTTGTCTTCTTCCAGGTCAATTGAATTGATGATGATATAATCGACAGGAATGAGCGATAGCATGTGCATGTTATGAATTGCAACATCCTTATTTGTGTAGAACATGTAAGGGAACGTTGGGTTTGTTGGTGCAGGCCGCAAGCACCTGGAATTGATATATGTTAAGTCATCGTATGTTTGGTTGTTTGTCCGCATTCTATTCAGAATTGCAATGAATGTTTCATCTGTCTGACGCATTGTAGTATGCAATTCAAATAATTTAATATTGTCTCTCCAGAAGTCATGTGTCACTGTTTGCACGTTAATAGTAGGTTGTTCAAATATCAAAGAATCTTGGATGGGTTGTGCTTGGTAAAGATCCCCACAGAATATCATGTCAATGTTTCCAAAGTATTTCGTGTGCACATGTTTTATGCTTATTAGTCAGTTGTCAATGGAATACAAGAACCGACTTCCAATCAAAGATGCTTCATCTATAAAGACAAGTTGGAGTTCATCATAACTTAGACAATGTATCCAACATTTCCTTGCTAAGTGGAAGAAACTGTGACTTATTAAAAGGCATTAAAAATGCAGAGTGGATTGTTGTTCAACTTGCATTATATGAATCTTTTCCTGTCTATGCAAGTATTAGGCCCTTTGGTTTCATAGGATTAGAGGAATTGTTTGAATCATAGATTCGTATAAGAATTTGGAACAATTCTTTCGCTGTGAATGTCTTGCCTATTCTTGCTCCACCTGTAAGGAACAAGTGCATGGGAGTGTCCATGTTCAAGCATTTTTTAAGCGCAATGTCCTTTAGAATTGTTTGTTGTTCTCGATTCAACATATGTCTTATTCTGTGGTATTCATTATTTTCAATTAGTAAAGGATGTTTTGTGACTTGAAAACCAAGATTGATACATTTTTCACTTCCACCTGCTCGAGGATGAGGCAAATCCGCTTGTAAGTCATAGGACTCGCAAGGAGTTCTAGTTGTTTTTCGGTTTGTGAATGTGTCATCAGGATTGTCAGGGCTTTCTAGATCATTAACTGCAATTTCTAGATCACCCCATGTTGGATTAACATTGTAGGTAAATCTAGCTTCATTGATGTGCACTATAGTCTCAGAGGCAACATACACAGCCTCCCATGTAGAGAAGTTATGTTTTAATGCCTCTTCGTTTTCATTGAACGGAATGTAAAGCAACAGTTTTTCTCTACAACAGTTTTCATAGTCAGAATGTTTATTGTATTTGACAAACCGTATCACATAGGGTTTTTTAATTTTTGATATGGGTGTACCATTTTTTTTGTAATGCGATATGAATTCTGCTAAGTAGATATGCCAAATAGGAGATGGACACTGGAGGTAATAATCAACAATAGAGTGACATATCACATATTCTGAATTGTCAGGCTCTTGTTCTAGCAAAACCGGTGGTTTAAGAACGAATGTGTGTTTCTCGAGTGGAGATGTGTTTATGAAGACACATTTTCCTTAACTACAAGTGAGGGGCAGGGAAAGTACAACGTGAACTGCTTGCTGAGCAGACATTTGTTGAAGATTAAGCAATGTATTGCCAAGTGTGTGTATCATTTGTATGGCATCAATATGACTTCTTTCATGTTCTTTGCATATTCTTTTGAATGCACTTGTCAAAGATTTGTCAACCTTTGTCATATACGAGGTACATTACAATGTTGCAGCATATGCATTGAGCACGTACTGCACATCTGTATTTGCTTTCCACATAACTGACATGTCCTTGGAGAAACTGTTGTTCCAAATATGGGAAATTTTTGTTTAAGGAAAACTATTGGTTGTTTAAGCGTACATTGTATGGCTTGGATGTACTCATCTTTTGATAGATTTAGCTCTGTCAAGAATTCATCGAAGCTCACCAGGTCGTCAAATTTTCCTTGTTCTTTAAATGCAAACAAGGATTTAGATTTCTCAACAACAACATTGTCCTTTGAACTAAGTGGCTCTATGATTCTTGTAGCTCTCATTGGCTGCATGGGAAAGTTGTATCTGCAATGCGAGTTTTTTCGTTTTCTACAACTTCTTGTATGGTAATGTCTATGAACTTTGGCAAGTTCTGGATCCAAATGATCTGTGTTGCATGTTATGTATTTGTCCACAAATTGTTCGATCTCTAAATTTTTGTTCGCTTCATAGACTGGTGCACCCTCTGTTCACAACAGTGTGTGGTCATGTTCATTTGCACTATTCTGGAATTCAATCACAAAAAAGTAGTCCAATATTTTTATGAAAAACATTTCATCATGGCATATCAATTGTATCAAAGCATTTATTCTATGTCTATAGTATCGAGTACATGTCACTATGTCTTTTCTTATGAGGTAGTCAATGTCATTATTTTCCAGTGTATTTGTTTGTTTTTTATGTTTCCTATTCCTATGCAGGTCAGATACGGTAGCCACCAATGGATCCCAGCAATGCTCTATACTTGTAAATGTGATGAAAAATTTTGGCGGGCCCAATTACTGGATCATTGCAAAAATAGTTTTCTTGTTTTGTTGCAAATAGTCAGGAGAGGTGAAAATGTTTTTGGAATCTATGTATCCAATATCAGATTTCATAATTTTTTCTAGGTTTACTTTGTACTTGACATCCTTGGCCAACAACTTTCTTCCTTGTAACTGGCCTTTTCTTATTCGAACCCACATGCAGGAGAGAACTTGCTCTATTGTTATGCGCATTGTTTTGAATTTTTTTTTTGTTATGTGATAGGAGAAGTCACCGCTTGAATGTAGCAACTCCCATCAAACTATTTTATGATAATTGAATCATTTTGTAATGTCAGTGGCACATGGATCTCCATAGAAGAGTGTTGGTAAGTTCATTTCCTCAACGAATTTGTCCTTGAATATTCCAAGTGGACGTTTCCCCTCAGCAGGTGCAATTTTGACAATTTTGTCTTGCAAGTCACGAATGCACTGTGAATCAGTGAATCCATGCACCAATGTCTCAGTAGGTGTTTCATTCTCTGATTCATCACTTGTATCAAATTCACTAGCATTTTTGAGTGTCTCTGCAGAGTTGGCATCCTCTTCTGCAAGAGCATTGCTCCAGTTCTCATTTATACAAATGTTATGTGCTTTGTATAGGGCCCTGGAACATAATTCATTTAATGCTTTCATAACAACATGCACACACACTTTGCCTGTTTGATACACATTTTTATATCGCAAGTGTATTTTCAGAGCCATGACAATTGTCATTGTAATGCTAATGAATTGTGGCAAGGCTTTTTGCACAACATATCGATGGACAGGCACATGTTAAGCCCATATGGGGTCATTTATAGCCCCAGGGACTGATTTGTGCAAATGCAATTAGCAAAGACACAAGTCTCTCTTCAAGTTCCGTAAGTGCACTTACATATGGTGGTGGTGTATTACATCTTATTTGGTCAGGGGTTGCAAATTGTGGCAGTTTTCCATTTTCAAGCGACCGTTTGCATGGAAGAAAATTTTTTCCACTGGAAAATGTGTTATCGTGCATTGTCAAGAGAAGGTATTCTACTTCCAAATCAGGCATAAAATACTCAATGTTTTTTTAGAAATTCAATTGTTCACAATTTTCACATGCAATGGAAGGAGTGTCTTTAATTTGTTTCATGTAGGTTTGTCTTGCATCTTTCTTTCGTAGGGAAGTATGGTTAGAAAGTGTTTGCTGGTTTTCATTGGTAGTAGTGCATGTTGTTGCTTCTAGCCCACAAAATGTGACAGTTGCATGATCATTCTGGGATATGTGACCGTACCTATTTCTTTAGATTGTGATATGTGAGTTTCTCTCTAAAAGGAAGTGTAGCAATGTATTTTTTTTCTCTCACGCATGACCTTTTTCAAGTTGTGGTAACTTACTCTACGTTTCTTGTCTAAGGGCAGGATGACCTGATGGCAACTGGGATGAATTTCACTCTAATTCAGGTTGTGATAACTTAGTCAACATTTTTTGTTTAAAGCCTGTACGACCTCATCACAACTGGGATGAATTTCACGCATAACTTTTTTCAAGTTGTGATAACTTAGTCTACATTTTTTGTTTAAGCTCTGTATGGCCTCATCACAACTGGGATGAATTTCACGCATGAATTTTTTGTTTAATCCCTGTATGACCATATTGCAACTGGAAGGAGTTTCATTTTCACTAAAAAGCATGCCACACGTATGCAGATTCGATGCGGTTTGGGTTGCATGGACATTGAACCCTGAACCAGTGATATGTCCAAACAAAGTTTGATAATGGATATGTGTTGTATATGTTTTCAATGAGAGGATCTCAATTGTTCGATCGTAATTTGAATCAATAGGCCAGGAATGGACAGTGCCATCTGGCAAGGCCGACTAGACATGGATATTTACTCTGAATATGATAGACAACCATTGCAAATAGAATCTGCAACCCTCCACATTTCATTTTTCATATGGCAACGCCATGTTTACAAGGTATTCTTGCCAACTTCCAATTGCCGACATATTTTCTAGGAGATATGGCGAAAGGTGTTGATGCAAGCAGCTAAAAGCCTGTTGACTGCCACCTATATTTGCATTGCAAAAGGACTGTACAGTGTAAATCTGCAACGACTGCACATCGAACTCCACTTCTACCAAACAACAAATTGCATTGAACAAACTATCTCCACAGCTAGACACAACAGTTATTGCTAACTGTAAACCATGGCAGTCTATGTGACGCACAATCCATTTCCACTGCGATTCAATGTCTTTGCAAATGAGGTACAAGTAAATATGAGCTCCTTCAAGATTGAATATGGAAATTTTTATGTACAGTAGTGGTTCATAATGACCACTAACAACATTTGCATCATGGAACAAGATGCAATATGGATTGTGAGATGCAATTTTGTTGAATAGTAGATATCTTGTTTTTCTTGTCAATGACCATATTCCAATCGATATATTGAGTTAGTTAGACAACCACCATATAAAAAATGTATCTCCCCAAAGTCCCCTCTCATGTGCAGACAGAATTGGAGATGCAGACAATAACATCTTTGAAAAATACATAGCGACATCATGTATTCCATGCAACTGCCGAAGAAAATCAAATTCCAGTTCGTATTCATACGATTCCAATTCCTCAGCGTTGCATTTTTTAAACAACCCAAGAACTAATCTATCAATCCATTACGCACGTAAAAAAAGGGGAAAAAGGGGGAAAAAAAGAATAAAATGAGGTAAAAAAAGAAAAAGTAAAGCAAAACAAGAAAATTACAAGCACGGAACTACGTACCAATCCCCGTATGTATATTTCAACCTTCTTCTTGTCAACTTAAATCCCCCCTAGTCCCCATAGCAGATGACAAGAAAACAACCCCACATTGGAAAGTGAACCAAACAGAAGAAAAAAGGCAAATAAATAACACCATAAATTTACTGAGAAGAAAGAACGATTTGAACCTATTCATGGCGTGCATCTTACAAGCTTCACAGAGCCAGAAAAAGTTTTGAAAAATAGAAAGGATAGAACAAAGACAACAGGTGGACACAGTTTTCCAACCCACAGAATAAAAGCATTCCCTGCCTCTACACCCCGACGTATGGTTCCCTCTTGTGATAGCTTCGAACTAGTTTTCAAAAACCTCTCTGCATAGCTATTTTCAAATAGCTATGGGCGTGGCAGCCAGCATATGAAAATGCATGGTTTCCAAGAACAGAAGTTAAGAGCAAAGATAAAGATGGTCTGCAACAGAATTTCGAGGCAGGGACTCCCACCATTGAAAAATAGAAACAAAACGATGGCACAAAAACTTACCCGTCAACGAGGGATGACAACAACTCAGCCCCAAAAAACTGCAAACCGCAACAAGTCCAACAACTTGCAAACTTGAAGAACAACAAACCAGTGAACAACCATGAAGAGGTCCAACTGCAACTGCAGGACCTCAACTTTACAAAGTTGAATCAAACAAGAACAAGAATCATGGAATGAACTAGCGAACAAGCATCAACCACTGAACCAGTGATGTCGGTGGAGAACAATTCAACACAATTTCACTGCAAACAACACCATAGAAATTGGAACGAAACTGTATTGCAATGTATCTATACAATAAAAATTTAATACTGCCAGACCTTTTAGGTAAACACTTAGGAATGTTAGAACCGTCGAAGGGCGTAGCCCTGTGCAAATATTTAAGAGAAAATGCAGCGTGTCAGGCTGTTCTCTCGAAGCATGCAAGAATAAAGCAAAAATCACACATAGTAATATGCTAGAGAAATGTATTCTACCTAGAAAAAAATGCTAAGCCAAACATTCGAGCTAATGCTAGCATTAATCCACCTTCGACCAATGCATAAGAAAATATATGATTCAAAAATACCATATACGATCAAATACTTTGGATATGCCAACACATATAACATTGGGAATAGAGAAGCCAACAATAAGACCTCCAAATCCGTTGTCCATTAAGATCATGACATATATGGTACTTTTTATTATATAAAAATCGATGTTTTCAGTTCGCTGGTTCCAACAATAGATAATATGGAAATATTTGTGGTCAAAGGACAATATAATATGAGGTCAACAAATTATCGATTGCTTTAGTCCCTCTATGCCTACGACAATGACTAATAATAATAATAATAATAATAATCTATTTTTAAGGTCCAGGCTAAGCCACACCAAATTGGTGTATGAGGCCCCCTTGTTTGTGGGACAAAGGACCCCCCTTTGCCCAACAATTTGACTGGTAAAGTTTACGGAGGTATACATATCCTACCCCCCTCTAGATTTGAACTTGTGACCTCTTAAGAGGAAACACATGTTCTTAACCATTAGGCCCACTCAGACTGTATAACAAATACCACATTACAACAATGCAAATAAATATAAATTATTACCTAAATTATTAACCTGACAGTCTCATTGGACCCAAATTCTCCTTAAACCCTAATGTGAACAAGTACATGATAAATTTCAAAGGTCTTTGGTCTCATTCTTCACTATACATGCTAATGTATAATTAGACAACACCGATGACCTGGAATACATGTCCTCGATGTGGCATTCCTTTTATTTTCCGTCCCACAAATTTTTTTTAGACATGGAATATATTTCCTCGACGCGACACTCCTTTTATTTTCCCTTCCACAATTTATTTTAGACGTGGACATTGGTTCAACAACATAACTCTTTGTTAAGTCGCCCGATGTGGGCCTTTCTTTCCTCTTTCCCTAAATTTTCTCCATTCTCCGCCTTTGTCTATTTCACATTACCTTTTGTACCATGCTTAGAAGTGGGAAGTGGGCGTCTAATCTCTCACTCACTTGCAAAGTCTCCACTCTCCACATTTGGATTTGGTGGACAATCCCACGAGTTAAGTTCGATGATGACGCGGTATGTGGGGGTTCTCCACACATTACATTTGCTCCCCTACTCTACATTCAAGTGTGCAATTATCTTTATAATTACGATTTACAAGATTATTAAAGGTGATTTCTTTTTTAAAGATTATTTAGTAGTGCATATTTTAAATGTTTTTAGTCACAAAACTTGTTATACTTTTGAGTTTTCCACTTTTACATGGTTTATAAGATTTTTTTGTTTTTTTCGTTTTCCTTTTTACATGAATTTGAAAATAAATTGGTTAAGGAAAAATTCTTTACAAAAGAATAAGATGGAAACATGTAGCTCAAAACACTTAACACAACAAAACTAGATATTTAATAAAACTAGAAAAAGAGATATAAGATTTGGTCTTGCATCATTTGCTCTTAGTTAAAAATTTGTGAACATCTTTCTCACAGGGTTGTTAATAAATCAACAATCATTAGTTCTTAGATTATCTTCTTATTTTTTCTTCTTTCTTCTCTTATCTTTGGAATTCCTTCTATTGTCATCTTTATTTCTTATGTATTCTTCATCTATGGCTCTCTCCCCTTTATGTTCTCATCACCTTTTCTATCCTCTTTTGCAACTAAATCCTAATGGGATCCACTACCTCCCCTCCATCCCTCCTTTTCTTTACCACTTTTTATCTTACAATATCATCTGCTTTATAGTATATTGGATGCAATTCTTCTACTATAGGCTACTTCTTCTCTCCAAGGTTATGTTCCACAAGGTCCTTATTCAACTCAATTTCATCATTGCAATTCTCTTTATCTCTATTTTTTTTCCCACTTCAATAGTGCAATGATCTAATTTGTCCACCACTTCTTTTACACATCCTATAACTAGCTCAACATCTCCCTTATAGTCTCTTATCCTACTTTCAGAGGGTACAATTTATATTTCTTACCATCCTTTGCCACTTGGTAATTATTTCTCGTGCCATGATGCACAACATTCCTATCATGCTGTCGTGTTCTCTCTAATAAGATAACTACACCTTGTCCTTATAACTTTCAACGCATAAGTAAATTTCACACTTCTCATGCACAATGGTTGCATGTTATTTTTACAACCATGACACCTTATATGGATTTTGGTGATTCTTCCAAGTCAAATTCAACTCTTGTGTGACTTATGTAGAAAATAGATTTTTAGTACTACTTCCATCAACAATTAAAGTAAAACACTTACCCCCTACCTTGCACTTGGTTTTGAAGATGCTCTTCCTCTCATTTGGTTCTTCAACAACCTCTTTCAATAAATGAAACAAAATTCTTCTCAACATTATATTCTCCATGTCAAGTAACTGAGATATGAAAATATAATCACATACAATATATTTAAGAATAATATAAAAGAAAACCACACTTTATTAATTTTAAACCCTTGAGGTAGGGAAAGAACTTACAATGATCCTCTTATGGAAGGAATCCACTCTTGTTCACTTGTCTCTTCAAGGGGAAACCTCCTAATGAGCTCAACTCTAATTATAATAATATCCCACCATGCTTCATTACATTGCTTATACTTCCTTACATAATATTGTCTACCTCCTAAGAACATTCTAGACAAGGAACCTTCTAGTAAGCCTTCTCACATTTATTGTGTTCACACTATTACATGGGCCTTATTTACTAGAAATGAACTCCATACATAAAAACACATAACCACATGTCTACTATTATTCCCTTTGGGTACCTCACTAGGTACCCCATATTACCCCCTAGATACTCTACACCACCTCTATGCAGAATATATCGATATAACCTTTGCCTTTGTTGCTTTAACAAACTGTGTTCTTGCACTTGTTTCCTTCTTTCATTTTGTGACTTCATAATTTATAAAACCTATGCCTATGAACTCCAAATTTGAAACAAAATCTTTCAAATATGCCACATGTACTCTTCCTCTTCCTCCTTATTGTGTTCTTTTATTATTTTATTTTCCTCCATATAAATGTGATAATGCTTTATTGTTTGAAACGGTTCCTGAAATGTGATGATGCTTTATTGTTTGAAAGGGTTCATGAATTGTGATTTGCTTCAAGGGTTTTAATGGAATTATAGGAAAATTTCTCTCTGACTGATTATTTTCTAACTCTAATCTTGGATTCGAATACATGTACAATTTCTACATGGATTTTGAGGGTTCCAGGTTTCAAGTTTGTAAAAAGTTCAATAATATCCCAAACTACATTTATTGATCCCTTGTGTCCTACATTTATTGATCCCTTTTGTCCTTTGTATGTCTTTGAAGTTTCCCAATCACTTGATCGAGTCTATTGGAATCTTTTCTAACATTCAAATACATTTGCAAAGTAATAGGGTGGCCTGATGAGTTCATTAGGCCACCTTGTGACTCTGATTGTTTGAAATTTTGAAAATACCCTTATACCTTTTTTCGAGTTTTTTTATCTCTTTTTGAGACCCCAATTTATCATTAGGTGTCCAAAAAAGTTCTATGTTGTAGTCTAGCATGACGGAATGTTCAATCTCTTAATGGGATAAGGTCTCACCAAAAGTAGAAATGAGATAGTTAATAATGGAGAGGGAGGTTGTAGTATGAAAGATTATTCATTATTAAGTGCTAATACATTCAACATAAAACTCTAGACATATATCCATAAGTAATAAACATTCATAACAAAAACACATACCATCCATTAAACGTTCACAGACTAAAAAATGAATAATCATAATACATCACATCACATATACACCATAACTAAAACAAAAGGGGGGTATTCATTAATAGTATTTAGTAAAACCATTACAGTCATATGCCTATAACATGGATATGGGTCTCTCTCGATAGTAAAAACAAATATCTCACCAATAAACAACTTACCAACATCACCACCTATAATGAATCTTCTAACCTTTTTCCTGTAGCCCCATAAGGTCTACTTATACAATATTTACAATAATTAAGATTGATTATGTCAATACCTAACTAATCTAGTCCACTAAGTAAATACACTACTATTGACAAGGAAAAATTTCCCCAAAACAGTGAGGGGTACTCCTCGATACACAGTCCCAATTAGAATATGCATTGTTTGGTTCAGGAGACCCATTCAGATTTTGGCCCAACTTCCATTATTGATTATGAGGGTGAAGATGGATGGCTATGCAATATGAATATGTAGATGAAGACTATGTATGAAAAGGAATCTAATCCACTTGTAATCTATCCTATCCTATCCTAGCTAGGAGTGAACTATCGTAACCAAATGAGTTGTAATGAAACTAATTTTTGTTGGAAACCCCATTCAGAATCTAGATAGTTGTAATGAAGGTGCAAAGTTAGAAACACATGCACACAAATATATAACCAGAAAAGTATAAACTATATTTCTGCATACATCACAACCCATATGCTCAGGACATGTAAAATATAAGAAGGAATAACAATATTGCAAGAGTGACATAGATTGCATTATATTAGTCTAAAGGAAAGCATATCCTTACAACCCATGTGAATATCATACATTCCACTTGAAATAGTTCATAAGAAAACAACAACTTATGCAAGTTCCTCTCTCTTTCAAAAAATATCCCTCAGGGATTCTCAATATTCATTAACAAAATATTTTCTTCAAAAAGAGTTCTAGAGTGTATACAAAGCTTGAAGAGCCCATTCCAAGTGGATATCTTCCCATATTTATCTATTTTCCCTAACTCCCTTGTGAGTTCTTGTATTCCCCCAAAGAAATTGTTACAAAAGGTGACCTTTCAGATTCCTTTCCTAGGATTGTGACACGTGTAGGGGGAAAAGAAAAAACTGAGGGTGGTTGGAAAAAGAAAAAATATAATGGAGGTGAAAGCGACTTTGATTTTTTTTGTGTCTTTTTTCATGGACTCTTGTCCCAAATATATGATTTCTTCATTTCCAACTAATCATACAGTGTTGATATCCGACATCATGCTAATTCATCAAGGGAATTTACATGCATGGTTGTGTTGTCTTTGAAGGTTTGTATGTCCTTTGATAACATATCCATGAATGTTTGAATCACAGCATGGAATTTGGTTGGATGAATGAGATGCTTCTCAATTAAGTCCATTGTTATTGTGGTGGTTTATTTAGTGACTTCTCATCTGTGGCTTGTGTTGTCCTATATCTTATTGGCCAATTCTTCCATTATGAGGTTCTTTCCAAGCTCTTATAACTAGGGGAGTTGACATATCTAGATCAATTCTTGTGCTTCTTTGTGCAAGCACGAACATATTTCTATTGAGCTAGTTGTTTCTCTATCCACCTTTTGTCCAGCTTGCTTGCAATGCTCCAATGAATAAAAATATATTTTCTTTCCATGCTTGAATGATGAGGGAGATAGACTAGTGAATCAGGTTTTTCTACAATCCACCTATCTATATCGTCTATACCCTCTTGCATGGTGTTCATCTATGTATTCTTAGCCTTTACCCTACTCTGTTGATGGATGATGGTCGCAGATATATCCTGGAACATGTGTAGGTGGGCATACATGTTGATTATAGCTTCCTCTAGCTCAATTTGTAGATTATCTGTAGTTTCCTTGAAGCTTTGAAGGTTTCCCTCATTGATCTTTACCCAATAAAGCTTCTCCTCTAGTTCCTTGATTCTTGCTTCCTTCTCCAGGTTTTGTTGGTGTAATTTTTGGAATTTATCTTATATGGAATTCATGAAAGTGGAGCCAGCGAAGGCTATGGAAACTAAGTTTTCACTAAAATTTCCTATTATGGGGATTTGCGCGATAATTGAAATTGGATTCCCCTGGGTCACTGGCACTTTCTTCACTTGTTCTTGCAGAATCCTACCCAACACTTTGTCGTAAGTGAATTTCTTTAGGTTGGGTACTCCACTTGGTGTGAATGGATTACAGAGTCCCAAACATAGCCCACTGAATTGTGTATGTCCATTGACACTTGTTGTTGATATCTATGGGATATCGGTGTCCATAGGTTGAGAATTTCCATTTATTTTTTCATCGTCCTTATTTTGTGGTTCTTCAACTGCTTTGTTAGCAGCTTCCTTAGCTTCCTTTTATGTTTCCTATGCATTTGTTGTCACCTTTTCTATTGCTTCTTTTTGTTCAGATTCCTTCTATGCAATTGCTTTTTATTTTTCTTCTGTTGTGGCTGCTACTAAATCGGCTTTGGCGTTGGATTTATCCTCTTTGATAATATTCCTTCGTGACTGGATTCTCCTGTTCTTTTCTCATTTCATAAGCTATGAATATTCCATGTAGCTCATTCATGCTCAAAGTGTCAAGATGTTTTCTTTCTTCCAGGGTTGATATCTTAGGATCAAATCTCATAGGGAGAGATCTTAGAACCTTTTGAATGACCATTGGTTCATCAAATTCTTCTCCCAGTCCTTTAATAGTGTTCATTATTTCATCAACTCGCATAAAGTAGGTTGAAATGTCTTCATATTCATTCATATTCAATTTCTCTAACTTAGCTCCTTTGACTTTGGTATCTCCTTCATAAATCTTTTGAAGTTTATCCCAAAAATCCTTTGCAATGTTTCAATGCATAATCTTGACAAATATATAATCATCCAGGCTTCTCAGAATGGTGCATTTTTCCTTTGAGTTGTTTTCACTGAGTTTCTTTCCATATTTTCCAGTTGGGGGAGTGGTTCGCGCTACATATCTTTATATTAATGACTTGCAAACATCAAATATCTATGCTTGTAAAAAAGTTTTCATCCTTTTATTCTAGAAGGCATAATTCTAACCATCAAACCTTGTTTCTCCAATCTTAGCGTATTACATGATCTCCTTCTTGTGGTTAAATTGTTTCTTGAAGGACATGCTCTGATTCCAATTGTTGGAATACCAAGAGGGGGGTTGAATTAGTATAAGCACTTTTACCACTTTTAACCACAATATATATTCTTCAACTTTACTAGCAGTGTTCAACAATTTATCATTAGCATTCAATATATCATCAACAACATAAATCAACAATGCATAATAACAATAACATAGAAACAATACACCATAATTTATGTGAAACCCAAATGGGAGAAAACCACATAATTATTTTCTTATATATCAAAGAATACATTCATTGGAAGCACCAACTTCCCAATTCTCTAGTTACAACTGGAAGGAGGCTATGACCCCCTATTTACAGGCTCCAACATGAAGGAAGCTACAACTCCCTGAGTTCTCCAACTACAACTAGAAGGAGGCTCCAACCTGAAGGAAGCTACAACTCCATGAGTTCTCTGACACCAACCAAAAGAATGCTACAACCCCTTTCCTTACCCCATCCTGTTTCCCTGAAATATAAGTGTAGACCAAACTGTAACTACCACTGATACTGTCACTGCCTCTGATAATAAATCTACAATCAACCTTCCATCCAACCTATCACTTTCACATGAAAATATAACTAATCATCAACCTGTAACCGTCACTACCACATTAATCATGTAACTGATCATAAACTATGCATCAACTGTGCATCAACCTGTAACCTGTCACCATCCCTATCATTGTATTTGTCACTAATATATCAACCAAATCCACTCATATAGACCATATCAAGCATATGTTCAACATAAAGTTTCCAAACCATGTACCAAAATGTACCTCAAGTATGCATCATAATCAACCAAGATCATATATCAAGTATATGCCTCAAGTATATGCCAATATCACAAAGATGTGCCTCTAATAATGAACCATAACAACCATATACAATGTACCAAGGATATGTCTCAATCATGTATCAATAACACCAACATGGACCTCAACCATATGCAACCATAATAAAAAAGGTCCTTCAAGATATTCCTTAAGAATATTCCATGCCATCCATGATATAAGCCTCAACCAAACATATAAAAGACATACCATTACTCATGAAGAAGACTTGGTGCATATAATATCATATCAACAAACCAACTTGGTACGTATCGTATTCAACAAACAAGAGATACCATCTTCTTCAAAACCCTTTCCACAGATCCATGAATTTCTCCTCTACCACCCGTGGATATCCACTCTTTTATGCACTACATCCCATGGATGTCCGTGCCCTGCTAAACTGTAACCCTCAGGTAACCTCAGAAACTAGGGTTATCACGTTTTCTGCAACTCCGAGACTTTCACCTTTGACCTTCCTTTGCAACCTCAGACTTGCTACCTTATATTCAACCTCAAATTCACCAATAGACCAAAATTTCTTCACAATATAGATAATCAATAGATATGTGTCTGAATTGTATTTATGAGAGACTCCTTGAGGTTTATTTATACTTTTTCTAAGTAACATCTCTCCTTAATTTAAGGGTTTCATGTTACAACCACTTAACCCTTTCATTAATTGACTTGTAACCAACTAACGGATTCTTAACCATTCTTTAGGGATTCCAAATTCACAAGGACATAACTCCTCTACCATGAGGAACCATGTGGCATGCCACCTATCACCAAAAATTATGTGATGAGGACTATCCATCCATGAGTGTGTTTCTTTCATTTACACTATCCTTCATGACCCTTTTCTTGATTAACTTGGGGTTCCATGACCATAGCTTCGGGGATATTGGAATTATTCAATGGTTGACATAAATGAAAACCAATATTTCAACATCCTCTACTTGATACATTTGCAATGAGGTATCATGAGCTCAATTTTGACACATATAGCCCAAGATATGATTGTTTAAAAATGTTTCCTGAATGTATGGTCAAGAAGAGTTGGTTGGGTCGAGAAGGCACTGATCGGATCATAAAAAGTTGGTTGATTCAGGAGGATATGGTCATATCCGAAAGGGTTGATCGAAAGGATTGGTCTTCATTAGGACGAGATGATCATAATGAAGCTAATCGAAAAGGGGTCATCATAAAGGGATGATTGGAAAGGGGTCATTAGAAAGGGTTTGTTGTCGAAAGGATTGGATCAAAAGGAGATGGTTAGGTTAGAAAGAGGTGATCAAGTCAGTAAGAGTATATTAGATCATAAAGAATTTATCGGATCAATATTATTAGAAAGGGTTGATCTTCGATGGAAGATATTGATTGGAACAGAGCTAATCGAAAAGGGTTGATTGTCTTCAAGAGGAGATGATCGAAAGGGTATGGTCAAGTTGGAAAGAGGTGATTGTCGTTGGGAGGATCTGATCAAAAAGACCTATAACATTTTGGAGTGGATGAATTTTGACAATAAAGAGGGATCCAAGATTAAATGTGGGCCTGACATGCCAGGTGGTAGGTACCATGTTAGCATCCATGTTAGTGTCATGTCAGATAGTACTAATGAAAGGGATCCACGTGGATGCCACATGGAAATGAGGTGGAAAATATGGATGGAGGCCTTGGAAATTTAGGAGGCCATAAATTTTGATCCATCTATTGAATTTGAGCATGGTTACAGTCATTGGAAATCTCTTGATGAGTGGAATCTAACCACGATATTTTTTTACAGAAAAGAAGGGGAAATTTTGGCACCCCACCAACCTTAGAGAGGTTAGAGGTTTTGATATGTAACATCAACCAAGGGGATGAAGATGACATGTAATGCAACAAATCAATGTTACAAATAGTGATGAATGGTAAGAGGATATCGATGCTAATCGGATGTAGGACACGTGCCAATCTAGCCAAGATAAACATCTCAGTGGGTAGACTTGTTATGATCACAAATATAGGGAAAATGATTAGGTCAAGGAATAGGTCCTTATGCCAGAGAAAAAAGTGTGATACTGATTGTGACAGATAATAAGAAGACATTTGGAAATGACATGATGAATACCTACATCCATGAAGCTCAATAAACCTTGGGCCTGGGTTTTTCGAGAGAGAGAAGATCAAAAGAGGAACCCAATAAAGATAAATATGAAGAGGCTTGGGGACAATCTTGTGGGAGAGGTGGATAGCATAGCCTTTGGAGCTTAGGATCTCAAGGAAAATTCAAACCAAGGTAACTCACTTCTCGATGAGGGATATCCTGGTAAGGATCAAAGTTATGGACAAGGATCAAAGCTTCAACCTCATCACTATAATGGTGATAAAATTACAAATATGGAGGATTTTTGAGAAATACAAGGCTTATTCCATCATTTTGATCGTTGGCTTCAAATTACAAACAATATTAGGATATAAAAAGGTCTAGGAAAGAGGAATAAAATCAATGGATTCCCCCCACATGCATCTCAAGGATGGATCAATCATGTGAAGAAAGTGATCTTGGAAACTGCTCCTACAACCATAGAGAAGATGAGATCAATCATGTGATTAAAATGACACTTTCCAATATACCATAAACATTGTATTCCCCACCTCAAGAAAACATCATAAATGTGCGTTGGGTCTATTGAAAGATAATCATAGATAGTTGTAGATAAGTTTCTTGAAAACTGTATGTGCTACATCTCAAACTTAAGAGAATGATTAGAAATTGTGTGACTAAAGCTAAGAGTATGAAACCAAAGAGTGTGATCATATATGAGAGCACAAGGATGAAGATATTTAGCACAACATGCAAGAAAGATAATGCATACTTTGAATTAGACATTAAGAAAATCTTGAAAAATGAACTCATTTTAGAGGATAATCCATTAGATTTCAATTTTTAGTATGGGTCCCCTTTCCTTTTGTGTGTAAAAGAAAAAGTAAAGGGGAGTTCATATGGCCTCAAAAAAGTTGAAGATAGTCGAGTAGTGGATCCACCAGCCCAAAAATCGACTATGATTTGGATGGATAGTCGATTGATTCGAGTCCTATTGAGCCGAATTGACAGATCACATTTTATGTAGTTAACTCTAACCATCAACGTTTATATGTGGATAAGATCCTCTAAATTCTATAGAAGTCAGTTAGATCTTGAGACTATAAAAGAGGACCCTTTGATTCATTATCAACATGATGAATGTGAACTGAGATTGCACAACATATCATGCAGATCAAGATGTGCAATATGCACTGCGATGTTTTGATCATCGTAGGTAGGGATTAAGTGCTTGTTGTGGAATCTACAAAAACCCACTAAAACTCATGAAATTAGTGGGTACCTTCTAACTAAAATTTTTGCAAGGTACTAATCATTATTTCCCGACTATAATTCATTCGTAAGGCTAATCTCTATGCATAATTATGAAGCATTTGTGATACATTGATTGATGGCCCTTTGGTATTCCTCACCATAAGAACCTTAATCTATTTTGTTGGAAAATATTCTATGATAATGTGCCCAAAAGACTCTACCCATATGACCTCTCTCAAGCATCGTCAACCCCCTTCTCCAAAGTTAAGTTATACGATACTACCTCTCCATCCAACCCTTCCGATGACGATGCTTCTTCAATGTTTTCATCGGGAAGATGCAATAGGGATGCTTCTGTAACAAGCATCCTTCTAGGACCAATGATGATAATTCCATCACCAAAAGACATTTGTCTTCCACGTGGACCCCACTTCCCGTGATACACATACTTTATGTATACATCCAACTGACATCTTCCCTGATGAGTCAAACCTCTCATCATCGTCATGAAAGATAATAAGCATTACATCCACCCACAATCCCTTTTGGAACATATTATGATGGTGATATCAAATTTGTAATCAATTATATTCCGATGCATACGTGTCAAGAAAAAATGGACCCTTAAATCCTTTCTAGAATTAACCACTACATGATGTATAAAGTAGATCTTAATACAAACATATTTTATAATGCAATAAAACTGATTTCAATTATACATAATATACATGATGCAGTGTTACTTCATTGGTTCACATTTTCAATAAACACCTTTTCGTCGTCAGGAGAAGTCATGATACTACCCTTTGCATCATCTTGAACATCTTCTGACGATGACACTACCCAATATGTATTCATCAAGAGTCAACCTCCCAGACTTTGACCAAACTCAAACATCTTATGATGACGACATCTCGTAAAATTAATCTCCCACTTAAAAAGCATGTAATGACCCATTAAATCTAATATTTGGCACATCTTTCAAGGATAAACAATTATGATAGTAGCTGATCATCATAGAGAGATGGCCTTAAGTTAAAGAGTTTCAAAATGATCATACTTATCGTTTCTGACGACGACACGATCGATAAGCCTCTCTTTCCATTTACTTTGTTCCTCTGATGATACAACAACGGTAACAAGCATAGAACTGTAATCGAGAACATTAATGGAGAATTGTACGACTTTGACCCAATCGAAGTTGTAACGTGATTAATATTAATTACATAGGGTTTGGAAAAATTGGAAAAATATAAAAATCTTGTTAATTCTTAATCAATATACTTCTTTACATGTAAGACCTATGAAAATGTAAGCACTTCTATTGGAAAAAGTAGGGTAAAATCCACTGTGTGCTGAATATCTCGAGCCAACATGTATGTATTATGTATGTTTCAAAGTTACTGCTTTCTATAGAAAATTCTAAAGTAAAGTAATTGAGTTTTGCATGACAATTTATGCAAGCGACAAGATGTCTAGAGTCATGACTAGAAAAGAAAAAAACTAGGCAGTTGTTGGACCTACTCCTATTTCAAGTCCAAACTCTCTTACTATTATAGACACGAGTATCTATGATGAAAGGGAGCGTTATATTAGATACCATGAGATATACAACATGTTCCAGAATGAAGAGTACTCGTTTGACGATGAAGACATCGATGAATAAATAAACATTAGAAGAGTGTGTTTAGTAAAAGAAATGAAATTCCTCCTCACAACATTTTTACGAATCATGTTTGGCTAAATCAAGATAGCCAGGATTATCACCCTAATTTATATCCTTATTGAAAGTTCAATTAACCTTCAAGTTATTTAACTTAAAGACCAACTGTTGTTTTAAATTTATTTATCAAATGCAAACTAAAATAAAGAAGTCTGATTTTTTAATATAATAATTTTAACAAGAAGAAAGAATGCAAACTGAAATAAAGAAGTATGATTTTATAATAATAATTTAAACAAGAAGTATGCCCTACATTAGAGGAGGCCATATATTTGGTCAGGGCTTTGGCCATACACAAAGATGTTAAACCCAATTTTGTTCATGCCTTGAACAAGAATATCTAAGAGACTATTCAAATTGCGCTCAAGTGTACTGCCTCTTGTACTTCTTTTGCAAATAAACAATGGATTCCCTCTATCACCTTGGTTTCAAAACCCCAGTCCATGAACACCAATGATCAAGGTTGGAGCAACAAATATTAAATAGAATAGCGTAATAGTTTGGCTAGAGCGTTCATAATCCCTACGATGGAAGTTCATATTCATTAGAACTCTGATCATCGTTTGAGTATAGTGGAGAATCTACAAAATTCAGAAGCATGCTATCAACACTACACAATTCTAGTTTATTTTGGATACACAATATAAGAACTTTTAGTTCTTAAATCACATTTTTTTAAATTTTTGACATTTTGGGTTAAATTAATGTTACGTTGTTAGGGATGAGAGATACCTATGTTTATAATATGGGAGAGGTGGAGTTATGCACATGCTTATAGTGATTGTGTCATGACATCAATTAGTTTTTAAAACTTTCCATAAAAGAGTTGATATTATGTTTGGATTTCAAATCCAAAGCAAAACAAGGTTTGAATGATGTGTAGATCGTTATCTTATGTCATGTCATAGTCTAATAATTATCATAAGTTGGAAAGATTTTGAATGGTCAATTCCATCCAAATATTCCAAAAGACAGTTTTATCAAGGATCTATAGGAATTTCCCCCTACCCTTGTTTGTCATCATTGTAAGTTTTGTTGGAGGGTTTTGACAACATGGCTCGTCCTAGCTGGAGAATGAACATTCAAGACAAGAATCAAGTACAAGATCAATGTCACAACATGTAGACATGGAAATATTATCACATGGAATTGATTTAAACATCCTCCACACAATCAACTGATCCTGTATTTATCTCAACATAATCGACATATCCCACTTCTTCAGCAAGAAATCTAGTATCTTGGTTGTGATAACAGATATGGGTAAAAGCGGTCATGTAAACAAAAAGGATCCTGAAGGACCTGAGCTAATGGACGCCTACGAAAATGTGAAACATGTTTTTGACCAAGCTGGTTGGTATCTGTATTGTGCAAAATTGGATGGCTATCACTATGATGTAGCCTAGGCATTCATTGAGGGATTTAATGGGAAGAGGGTTCGAATAAAAAACCTAGTTATGCAAGTTACAGAGGAATCAATGGCTACAACATGTAATCTCCCTTCTGATGGGGAAAAGTGGTTCAAAAACAAGCTAATCACTGGTGGGGATGTGAACCAATTTCTGAAACCAAAGCACATAGATCCAAACTGGGCTAAGGGTATACCTAAATATTGGATAGTTGATGAATCGTTGGAAGCTTTGCATATGCTAAAGCATTATATCACTTGTGAAGGATGACATTCCATAGTTTTTCTGTATCATCTCTGTTTTCTCCTTCACTTAGCCGGAATTAAAATAATGAGCCTGCCATATTGTTTCTTGAGGGACCTGAACAAGATGGCTAAGAAGATCCAAGAGAACCCTAAGACCGCCCTGCATGGTATCTATCACCAGCAGTTAATCAAGGTTCTCATCAAGGTCGAGTTGGAGAAAAGACAGAGGAGATGGAATCAATTTTTTATACAGTAAGGGTTTGAACCAGAAGTTTATATGTCTGCTAAAAAAATGTCTGATAGTTTTATTGAGCCAACGGAGGGATAGTCACCAAGTTCAAGTCGACTTGCTATTTCAAGAAAGAATAAAAGGAAATCCAGTTCGAAGATTCCAGAAGAGCAATTTGAGGTCACTCTAATTAGTTTACAAACATGAGAAGGATCTTCCAGTGTGCTGGGAAGAGGTAAGCATCCATTCCCATCTGTACAAAACATTTATAGTAGTAGGAGGAAGAGGTTACTACAAGAAACCAAAGTAGAACCTAGGATGCCTAGTAAAATTCATGAATCTGAACCAGTAAAGGTGATTTCAAACCCTATACAACATAAAGAGCCTACTCCAGATGTTATTCCCCCTAATTCTAGTTCTTATGAAGATGATTCTTAGAGATATAGAGTCATGGTTAGAAAAATGAGTATTAGGCCTCAAAACATGTTTAGATTGAAATCTAAAGCCATGTATGACCCTGCAATAAAGATAAAGTTATAGTAATCGATGAGGAACCCACAAGCCCTAAGATGAAGTCATTAACAAGTAAGAAGGTTTCTACAACCAGATCTGAGTAGAAGAAACCTAAGAAAAATGATCGAGCAACAAATAAAAAGGTTCCCACAGAGTTAGAAAGAGATTTTGCAAAACAAGGGGAAACATAGTAAACAGAGTCAGAAAGGCCCTAAACTTATGACCGCGCATACATATGATGAACCTAAGAATATGACAACTCGTTCCCCAAAAAAGAAAACAAGAAGGAACAATTTGTACCTATTAGTTGAGGAAACTACATATGTCTTCTAGGGAGAAATCCCAAACCGAGAGCTTAAATTTCTGTGCAATCTTAATTTTTGACTAAAACTGATTGAAGTATAATGGATACCTTTTTGTTTTGGTACACTTAAGTTCTTGTATTCCTATGGATGATTATGGGAAAGAAAAAGGTTTTAAATAGGTCAAACTCAAGTTTTAAATAGGCGCTATAGGAAGTTCTTGCAGCTCTCCACACAGGAAATATGTTGGCACTACAAGGACACCCGTAGCAGCCAATTTTGCAATAAATATACTAAATTGCAATTTTTTTTTATGGTGAAAGGAAGATAATGAAGATTATAAGAGGAATACCTTATGGAATCAAAGGAATGAATAGATTAACCTTCTTTAAGTCGGCCTGCAGTTTATTTTGATTTTGCAATCAGTTATCTATGTGAGTTGTCAAGTGTTGGATTCAAGATCATTGAAGATTAGATGGATCACTGGAGACTAGGAGAAGGATACAATGTACCTACCAGATGTAATCAAATCAATTGAAGACCTATGTTCCTTCAAAGTTGTTTCCTATATTATAGGATCTATCATTGTAACTGTTTACTATTTTCTGTATATTACTAGATAGAGGCAAAAATTCGCCCTAAGGGCTTGTAGGATTTAGTTTTGATATTTTCCTGAATATCAGGTTGACAATAAATGAATGTAACTAATGTAAAACTCTATATATTTCATGAAGAATATGAAGAAAGGGGGATCAATGGTGCATAACAAAGACTCTATTTTATAATTGTAAAGTGTAGGACTCATTTCATTTTAAACTCAATGCTAAAGGCTATTTGATGAGGAGAGTCTCTCCGATACTCACTTATTCTTCCTTTTCTTACTTTAAAAACATGTTATATTTTCGAAGCATTGAATATATCTTGTTATGTTGGTAAGACAATGAATATTTTATTAATTTCTTTCCCATTTCAAGACTTGTTTTTTAGTACATTATTCTTTGTTTCTGAATGATATTTAGGATCAAGAATCTTCCTATGTGAGTGAATAGATTGGGAACTCGCATACTTATTTCCTCTTATGATTTTATCTGGCTCATTATATTGACTACCATTGACTAAGTAAGTGTGATTGAAACTTTTTTGCAATCAAAGATTGATGTTCTCCTTCTTCATCCACTGCTGAAAACTCAAACCTTTTCAAAATCCAAAACATACCTACAATAATAAACCATTGCAATAAATTGATGATGCCCTAGCTTTCCCTTTAGAATTCAAGTGCAACTTTAGGGACTAACATATTTTGGTGCCATTTCCAGTGACAAAGGAATGAAGATATCTTCCTTGAGATGAACAACAATGATTAGCTCTAGATTTTGATGGTGAATAGGGGTTGGACACATATATGACTGCATCATTCACCTGGTGACTCCATGAAGGAATACTATGTTGGCAACTCCACTGATCCAAGATGTCGAAGGCTATGGAAGCTATTTTGGCATGAAGGTTTGTACCATTTAATTTCTCCTCTATTGCTGTTTTTCCAATTGTTGTGCCTACTATGCATGAATGGGGAGACTACCTTCCAAGGTTCAAAGGAGATGATCATGATCATCCTGCACAACATTTTATTGAGTTTTATCAATACATGGACCAACATAATATTCATCATGAAGATGTATTTATGAAATTTTTTATGTACTCCTTGGAAGGAGAGGTGAGACAATGATATCGATCTCTACCTATTTCTAGTCTTTCATCATTAAAGGATTTCCATGTTTCTTTTCATTCATATTGTAAGAGGATTAATCCCGCTAAGCTCCTATTGCATGATTGTTGTGAACAAATTAAATCTCTTAGCACTAATGATTGGGAAAAATTTAGTGATGAAATTTATGAGGGTATATGTCAAAAGGATGAAGCTAAGGTTGGATTTGATAGCTTTCAAGATGTTTCCTGTAATCTGATTGGTGATCATCATGAAGATCTTGCTGTCACAAGTCCTTGTGAAGAACCACTTTTTATTGAAGAAAATTTTGTTGTAAATCATATTGAAGATCATACTGCTTATTCTTCATCATTACCATTAGATATGTATCAAAGTTCTCCATTTTTTTATGAATATGATAATGATATCTGAGTCTTGGATCAAGAAGACCATGATGTGGAGCAATTTGAATAACAGTTTCATGAGGGCATTGAATCCATTATCCATGAGGAATCAAAGCTTGTGTATGACAGTTATGATTCAGAATCAGAGCTTGATTATGGTAAGAAGATTTCCATATCAACATGCTTAGGAGGTGATATAAATACACTAGTATGTAACTGTCATTATCCATATTATGAAGAAACATTTCAAAAGGATGTAGATTGCATTGAGAATGTTGTTTCTAATGTTGAAATTTATGAAGACAATCTCCTGCCTTCCGATCCTCCGATACTTTTGTTTCAAACACCGTTAAAGGATCCCCAGTTCAAGAATTTAATGGACAATTTCAAGAGCTCTTTGTTGTCCTAGTTTTTAAGGGAATGTATGATATTCGAGCATTTTTTCAAGAGGGTTTTGATTTCATTGATGGAGCATAAATTTTAGATTAGCAACTTGGTTTTCTACATTGACTGGAATTTTATCATTCCCTTCATGATCCAGTGGCCATATGCATAGAGTCATTGTTCACAGAATGTTTTAGTGTTGTTGCATTTGGTATGCAAACAAAATACGACAGCGAGTATAAGTTGTACATTATAATTTTGCTGCAAATGTCTCAATTTTTAGTAAAATGATTACATGGCTACATTGGAAATTTGAATACACAAGATTAGCATGATGTCAGCAGGTTAGTAGAGTATGAGGGTTGAATAAGCTCGCATTCAAGTAATTTGTTTTTCAGCTTGCTATAGATTATCATGGTTTTTGACTCCATAGCCTAGTGAAAAGACACTGGTGCAGATCCAATTTTTTCTTTTTGGGGATGGGTTGTAGTGGTAGATTAAGGAACAATGGTATATGTGTTATTAGATCCTCACAAGGAGGATTCCATCCCCAAAAGGAGATAATGTTAGTTCTCAAATTCACATTTAAAAAAAAAATTTGACATTTGGGGTTAAATTAATGTTATGTTGTTAGGGATGAGAGATACCTATGTTTGTAAGAGGGGATAAGTGGAATTATGCACATGCTTATAGTGTTTGTGTCATGACATCATTTAGTTTTTTAAAACTTTCCATAAAAGAGTTGATATGATGTTTGGATTTCAAATCCGAACAAAACAAGGTTTGAATGATGTGTAGGTCATTATCTTATGTCATGTCATAGTATAATAATTATCATAAGTTGGAAAGATTTTGAAATGTCAATTCCATCCAAATATGCCAAAAGACAGTTTTATCAAGGCACTACATGAACTTCCACTGACCCTATTTGTCATCATTGCAAGTTTTTTTGGAGGGTTTTGAGAACATGGCTCGTCCTAGATGGAGAATGAACATTCAAGACGAGCATCAAGTACACTATAAATGTCACAACATGTAGACATGGAAATATTATCACCTGACATTGATTTAAACATCCTCCACATAGTCAACTGATATCGTATTTATCTCAACATAATCGACATATCCCACTTCTTCAGCAAGAAATCCAGTATCCTGGTCGTGATAGAAAATATGGGTAAAAGCGGTCATGTAAACAAAAGGAACACAAAGGACTTGAACTAATGGACACCTATGAAAATGTTAAACATGTTTTTGACCAAGTTGGTTGGTATCTGTATTGTGCAAAATTGGATGGCTATCACTATGATGTAGCCCATGCATTCATTGAGGGATTTAATGGGAAGAGGGCTCGAATAACAAACTCGGTCATGAAAGTTATAAAGGAATCAATAGTTGCAACATGTAATCACTCTTCTGATGGGAAAAAGTGGTTAAAAAAAAAGCTAATCACCTGTGGGGATGTGAACCAATTTATGAAACCAGAGCACAGATATCCAAAATGGGCTAAGAGTATACCTAAATATTGGATAGTTGATGAATGGTTGGAATATTTTCATATGCTAAAGCATTATATCACTTGTGAAGGACGATATTCCATAGTTTTTCTGTATCATCTATGTTTTCTCCTTCACTTAGCCGAGATTAAAAGAATGTGTTTGCCATATTATTTCTTGAGGGACCTGAATAAGATGGCTAAGAAGATCCAAGAGAACCCTAAGACCCCCCTGCATGGTTTCTATCACCAAGGGTTAATTAAGGTGCTCGTCAAGTCTGAGCTGGAGAAGAGACAGAGGAGATGGAATCGATTTTTTCTACAATCAGGGTTTAAAACAAAAGTTTATATGCCTGCTAAGAAAATGCCTGACATTGTTTTTGAGCCAATGGGCGGAGCTTCACCAAGTTCAAGTCGACCTATTATTTCAAGAAAGAATAAAAGGAAAGCCAGTTCGAATATTTTAGAAGAGCAAGTTGAGGTCACTCTAAGAAGTTTAAAAATAGGAGAAGGATCTTCCCATGTGTTGGGAAGAGGTAAGCATCCATTCCCATTTGCACAAAACGTTTATGGTAGGAGGAGGAAGAGGTTACTGCAAGAAACCAAATCAGAACCTAGAATGCCTAGTAAAATTTATGAATCCGAGATAGTAGAGGTGCTTTCAAACCTTATACAACATAAAGAGCCTACTCCAGATGTTATTCCCCCTAATTCCAGTTCTTCTGAAGATGATGCTTATAGATATAGAGTCTTGGTTATAAAAAGGAGTAGTAGGCCTCAAAATAGGTTTAGACTCAAATCTAAATCCATGTATGACCCTGCAATCAAAGATAAAGTTATAGTAATCGATGAGGAACCCACAGGCCCTAAGGTGAATTCATTAGCAAGTAAGAAGGTTTATACAACCAGATCTGAGCATAAGAAACCTAAGAAAAATGATCCAACAACAAATAAAAGGTTCCCACAGAAAAGGAAAGGGTTTCTGCAAAACAACAGGGGAAACAAAGTAAATAGAGTAAGAAAGGCCCTAAACCTATGACCAGGCATAAATATGATGAACCAAAGAAGATGACAACTCATTTCCAAAAAATGAAAACGAGAAGGAACAATTTGGACCTGTTAGGTGAGGCAACTGCATCTGTCTTCCAGGGACAAATTCCAAACTGAGAGCTTAAATTCCTGTGCAATCTTAATTTTTGACTAAAACTATTTGAAGTATAATGGATACCTTTTTGTTTTCATACACTGAAGTTATTGTATTCCTATGGATGATGATGGTCAAGAAAAAAGCATTAAATAGGTAAAACTCAAGTTATAAATGGGTGTTACAAAATGTTTCCATAGCTCTCCATACAAGAAATATGTTGGCGCTACAAGAACACCTATAACAATCGATTTTGCAATAAAGATACAGAGTTGTATTTTTTGTGATGGTAAAAGGAAGAGAATGAAGAGTATAAGAGGAAGACCTTATAGAATCAAATGAATGGATATATTATCCTTCCTTAAGTCGACCTGCAGTTTATTTTAATTTTTCAATCAGTTATCTATGTGGGTTGTCAAGTGTTGGATTCAAGACCACTGAAGATCAGATGGATCACTGAAGACTGGGAGATGGATACAATGTACATGCCAGATGTAATTAAATCAATTGAAGACCTATCTTCTTGCAAATTTGTTTCCTAGATTATAGGATCTATCATTGTAATTGTTTACTATTTTATGTATATTAGTAGATAGAGGCAGAAATTCACGCTGAGGGATTATAGGATTTAGTTTTTATATGTCCCTGAATATCAGGTTGACAATAAATGAATGTAGCTAATGTAAAACTCTATATATTTTATGAATAAGATGAAGAAAGGGGGACCAATGGTGCATACCAAAGACACTATTTTATGATTGTAAAGTCTAGGACTCGTTTCATTTACACTCAATTATAAAGGCTATTTGATGAGAAGACTCTCTCCTCTACTCACTTATTCTTCCTTTTCTTACTTTAAAAACATGTTATCTTTGCGAAGCATTGAATATATCTTGTTATGTTGGTAATACAATGAAGATTTTATTGATTTCTTTCCCATTTCAAGACTTGTTTTTGAGTACATTATTCTTTGTTTCTGAATGATATTTTGGATCAAGAATCTTCCTATGTGAGTGAACAGATTGGGAAATTGCATATTTCTCTCCTCTTATGATTTTATCTGCCTCATTAGATTGAATTCCATTGACTAAGTAAGTGTGATTGGAACTTTTTTGCGATTAGAGATTAATGTTCTCCTTCTTCATCCACTGCTGAAAACTCAAACCTTTTCAAAATCCAAAACATGCCTACAATAATAAACCATTGCAATAACTTGATGATTCCCTAGCTTTCCCTTTAGCATTCAAGTGAAACTTTAGGGACTAACAAGAACGATAGGCTTTGGTTACTCAATAATCAATAGACGGAGATTTAACTGTTAGGAAAAGAAAGATTAATGTTGAAAACGTGCTAACCAATTTCCCATGCAGTTGCATGCACTAAATTTAGATTGTGCATGCATGCACACTACAGTGAACATGTTGTGTCATGTGATCTATTTAAGATTAGTTCGTGTAACTGTGTGATAGATATTATATATACGAGAATACCCATAGAGGTGAGCGTGAGTGCAATGTGTGAGCAAGACGCAATACAATGTGTGCGTGGTGAGGAGATGATGGTTGCATGCGGATGTTGCCTATTGTAATTCTCCCTTGAATAATAAGAATATCGATTATCATTGTCCTGTGGTTTTTTCCCGTATTGGGTTTCCACATAAATCACTGTGTCAATTGTGTAATTGTTTTTCTAGTTTAATTTTGGTTTTTTATTTGCCATTAGAATCTTGTTATGTTTTTCTTACATTGCCTAAGAAGTGTCATCAGAGCGCAAAGTTGAAGGATCTAAGAGCGAATCATATCCCTGGATAGTAGAGCAGGTTAACCAAGCCGAGTCGAGTGGAGTGGATCAGCCTAGGATGGGTTTTATTACACTGTTGTAGGTTGTCCCTCTTACATAGTGCGACAGTCAAAGACACACTTGTGAAATTTTCAATTTTTGCAAAGTGTTGCAGGTAGTACATATTACACAATGCGACAATTTGGAGAAAGTGTCGCAGGCTATCCTTTTACAAGGTACGACAAAATATTGTCACAAGCTACCATTTTAGCAATTGCGACACCTAGATGTTTAAATTCACATAAAGTTTTTTTATGTGTGGGAATCGCCCTTTGGTAAATTTATGATTGAAGGATCGAATTTATGATTAAATTAGGTGGAGGATATTATATAAAAAGGTGGATAATTTTTTGTGTGAAAATCGTGGCATGCACATGATATAAAGAAAGCGACTTTATTTGGAGGATCGAATAAGTGGATGGTAAAATATTTAAAGAGGTGGACCTTTGTTATATATTATGCACGATATATAATTTTTAAAAAGGGCCGACTTTGTGAATGGTTTTAATAAAAATATATTAAATATTTGTGTTTTTTTTTTTTTTGCTTTAAACCTTTTTTTAATTAAATATTTTGAGTTCAACCTTGAACTTTAAGAGCTTGGTTTATTAGAAGATTTGTTTTGGGTGTTTTTGTGCTAATGGCGAAAGTCCAGAGTTCTAAGTTTGAGGTGGAGAAATTCAGTGGTAAGAATAACTTTGAACTATGGAAGCTCAAGATGTGGGATCTGCTTGTGCAACAAGGATTGTAGAAGGCGTTGTCTAGAAAGACAAAGAAACCGAAAAACCTGACAGACGAGGACTGGGAAGATCTGGATGCAAGAGCTCTCAATACCATTCATTTGTTTCTGGTAGATGAAGTCTTGTTTAACATCATTGGAGAGAAAACAAAAAGCGGGTTTGTGGAATAGAATGGAGAGTATGTATTTGAAAAAGTCATTGACGAACAAAATCTTCTTGAAGAGGCATTTGTACAGCTTATAGATGAAAGAAGGTACAAAAATTGTTGATCACTTAAATGTTTTCAATGCTCTGATTTGTCAATTATCTAGTATGGAGGTAAAGTATGAAGATGAGGATAAGGAAGTTAAGCTACTATGTTCGTTGCCTAAGTCTTGGGATCGTCTAGTCACATCTATGTGGTTCAACTCAATAGATGTTATTGATTATGACATTGTTGTGGGAGCTCTATTGTTTGAGGAAATGAGGAGAAGATCTAGTAAATAAACCTCCATAGCAGAAGCAATGGTGGTCAGAGGTCGATCTACAGAAGGAGGGTAAGATCAGAAAGGTACAACCAGGTCTGAGTCAAAAGACAGTAAGGGTAAAGGAACATGTTGGTTATGTGGAAAATATGGGCATCTCAAGAAGGATTGCTAGAAAAGACAACAAGAGTCCAAAGAGGACTCCAAAATAGAAGCAAATTTAGCTGCAATAACTTCAGGTTCAGGTATGGTTGATGAAGTTTTATCTGTCTGTTTTGTCTCACCACCTGTGTTCACATAGAAATTGCAGGGTGGTGATGATTGAGTCACCATGAAATTAAAAAAAAAAATGAATTTACTTTGGAGTTGTAAAAATTATTGATTACATGTAAATGGGCATATGTCTGTAAGACCTAGATAGGCATGCGTACCCATGGTTTGTCAGGTCACCTATGAAAAGTATAAACATATATTTAGGTAGATTGAATATGTGGGGGGGCATGTATGTTGGGTTAACCTTGACTCGATGAAAGAGTTAATGAGTTAAATTTGGTTTTTTTGGTCAAAGCACATGGTTTTTGAGTCCACGTGTTTGGGTAGCCCGTGGTATTGTTTCCATGGATTGCATGTAATGAATCTTATAAAAATATTGGTGAACTCCATTGTAAATGGGCCTGGAGGTAAGCAATGAAGGATTACTTGGACGAATTGGACGGATTTGGTCAAAGTTGTTTGAATTCAAAGTTCAAGGTGGAGCAGTGTGTCCAGGTTAGAAAGGTGGGTCTGTAGAAAGGCTGATGTGTTAGCAGGTTAATCGAGTGTTTGATAATATATGATGAAGGTAGGTTCATATCCATGGAACATGGAAAGTATTGCAAGGAAGCTAGGATTGAATATGCATGTTCAGTAATGCCAAGTTGCAGTAATAGTTGTGGACAAAAGTAGTTGTGCTATTTTGTAACTCGGTCACCATTGGTTGCAAAAGATTGGAAGATTTCAGAAGAAGTATGAACAGGTCGTTTGGTAATCACTCAAATATGAAATTATTTAGTTGTGGTGCTTATGTTTTTTATTAACATTTTAAGTAGGACCCAGATCAAACATGTAGATCTTTGATATGGTGATGATGTTAAGGGATGCATACTGTGGGATCCTACTACCCATAGAATCATAATGGACAGAGATGCAATTCTTAATGAATCTCTTTTGTATAAAATCAAACATAGTAAAAGACGAAAGGTTCAAAGCATGATTGGTAGTAGAGGGGTATTTGGAAGGTATTGATTTCCATAAAAGTTTCTCACCAGTGGTTAAACACTTGTTTCTATTCATATTGTGTTAGCACTAGTTGTGTTAGTACATCTAGATGTTAAAATTGTCATCAATAAAATTCTATTCTAATATTACTGGAATTTGCCAGTCTAATGGTTAAATAAGTCACAATTTTAGATTATTTAAATGGCATTTTGAAATGTATAAATCAATTCAGCTATCTCAAAAACCCTATAACATCCAAAATATATAAGCTCCATCACTAAAGTATACAATTTTCTAACTCTCCTACCAAATTTTGAAGAAAAATTGTCCCAAAAAGAACCAGAAATGGTAAAAACGTAACATCACCACAACATACCTCGCTGTCTTTTTTTACTCGACTTTGATTAAGCAGTAAAGTCCACAGTCGATTGCTTATGTAGAAAATTTGATTTTACTCTAAGAACGTGTTGACAATTTGAAATGGAGAGAAGCCAGATGTTTCATGTGATTTGTATTCACCTTACCCTCTTTTCTATGAATCATAGCCTACCTAGCTGTGTTCTTGACTCGACTTTGATGAAGTAGTACTTATAAAGGTTGACTTTTCTTTTAAGGGTGTGTTGGAAATTGAAATGTAAAAGAGTGGAAACTTTTTCATTGTGTTTGGTTGAAGAAGAAATGTAACATAATTAATGTCTATGGTTCTTCTTTTGGAAAATGGATTGGGAATTTCTTTTTGCTAGACTTTTCTTCGGGCTTATATACAGGGGAAATAATAGAAATCAGAGAGTGAGGGAGAATAAAAGATTGGGGAATTGGTTGGTCGGGAGTAGTGTCTTTTTGCTTGATCTCTAACAGAGTTTTCCCGATGACTGAGAAAGCTTATCCTAGTCCTTCCATCAGTTCTTCATGATTTTTTGTAGAATCCTCGGTTTTTTGTATCATTATGTTCTGTGTTTTTCCAACACGGTCATAGATGTCTGCAACTCTGTCATTTATCTAGTTTACTGATTGGGCTATTGTATTTGTAGAGACTTCTAGGTCTCTAATATGCCCTTTTCTAGCATAATCATTGGTCACAAATGTATGTGTGGTCATACCTCTAAGAGAAATATTAGTCCAATTTACTTGTTCTGATATGGAATCGACTCCTTTTTCTACACCCGAGAGTTGGGTGGCTTCATCAGCTAACATTAGGGGTATAGCTTTGACCTGTCTATCACTGTCTTCAAGAATGATGCCTTTAAAAGGCGGAAAGGTTGTTGTGGATTCGACAGTTTTTCCTTCCAGGTTTTTCCATTCATGGAGGGCAGACCCTTCTTTTCCTCCTTCCATCATCTAGACTACAGGATTTTGGGATTTTATTTTCCATTCATAAAAAGAAATCCAGAGATTATTTTCTGAAATGTATGTTTTCCATTCTTGGGAAAAACATGTTTTTTCTTGGTTGGAAGTAGAAAGGTTGAACTCAGTAGATTCAGGATGGGTGAAAAGATCCCAATTTAGCATTTTCTTGATCCATGCTTCTTCAATGGTATTCTTGGAACATCCCATCATAATAGAATGGAATTTATGGATTTCTTCAATAGAAGGCCTTTGGAGGGATGGAGGCAAAGGATTGTTAAAACGACAGTCTGGGATGACTTGGTCTCATTGTTCAATATATCCTAAACCATATCTTGGTGTCCCTGGTGGTCTCATCCATTTATAGATGTCTTGGAGTCGGGGATCTAATGATTCTATAGTGGGCATGTAATGAATCACGAGACAGAATGTTGACTCTTCAACTGAATGGAAAGATCCAGAAGTATTAAGTTCTTATGTATTTTGAATATCTCGAAAAGACACAGATCTATCCATAGTGAAAGTAATAACTATTACTGCTCAAAAAAGCAGGGCGTTTAATTCTAGTTCTTCGCACCAGAGTGAAAGAATGTCGAATAAGATCCTGGCCAACTGCTCAGGCAATAACTAGTCAGAACTTGGAAAGTCGCAGAAGTGGAAACCTTTTCTTTCAAAGGCCCGAAACTTCTGATACAGCTTTCAGAAAGTCGCAAGAGTGGAAACCTTATCTTTCAAAGGCCCGAGACTCTTGATATGGCTTTCAAAATTAATTATTATACCAATAAACATATAACAGAGAGAGAAGTCTATTATCTCTAGGTTTTTAAGATACTCTTATTTGAAACATTACAAAGTGGAGATTTATGACAGAAATCCACAAAAACCGACTGACACCACTGTCAGTCAGTTAGACATGAAAGGACTGGCACCACTGTCGGCCAGTAAGACATGAAAGGACTGGCACCACTATCGGCCAGTAAGACATGAAAGTGGATGGGTTCCACCATTTTATTCCACCAGTTGATCATGAAAGTGATTGAAACGATATGGGTCCCAGTGCTGAGTATATACCTCCTTGTACATCATTGGATCTCCATTGTTGTCTTCTTCTTGTTGGAGAACATAATTTGTTTGGATAACCCAAGGATGCTTCTCATTTATGAAGTTTGTCATATACCCAATTCTTGAGATATGATTAAGCCGATGAACATTATCTGAAAGATTTAAATGATGAAACATTTCTTCAACATTCAATACATATGGATGTATTGCACTTGGGTTTAACCCAATTTTTTTCCACCAAGTCTCAAGCTAGGCTGGTTCAGGGTTGGTATTTGATCTGAAGTGACTAGAAAATTTTATCATGCAATAATAATATTTATACCTGTCACTCCATAAGCATATATGATCCCACATGGCTTGATACTGATGGTAATTTATTTGATGAAAAAGATGAGAAGGATCTTGCTGGGGCCAATACTGCAATGCTCTCATTCGATTTATCAGAAAATAAGAATGATCTGGAGTCTCTCGCCATTGTTGAGAATTTTGACAGAACCACCTTCTAAATGTAGATCTTAGTCTAGTGATATCTCCCATTTCTATTAGTTTTTCTCAAGTAACAAGAGTAGAAGCTTGATGCATTCTGCCTATAATATGTTGAGGAGGTGTCACATGAATGCTTGTGTTAGAAGAGAATCCAGGCAAACCGAATTCAATTCCTTCATACCATCTTAACTCCCAATGAGGAGCCCAGTTTTGAGAATAAGTTTCCCAGTCAAGATTGTCAGCAACCTGTTCTGTCACTGGCCTATTGTTTAGATCATCCCATGTATTGATAATGACCAGAATCTTAGGTTGGCTTGAACAAAACACAATATTTGACTGCGGCTTTGAAATGAAGGCAAGTATCTTTTTAACAGGTGGATAGCCTTTTGTTATGCTTGGAATCATGATGGAATAGGCTGGGTGGCCTTGAGCTATCCTGGCGGATCCATGAGGTTCAATAGAAACAAGAAAAGGAGTTCCCAAAATACAGTCTACATGCAGATCTGCCAAGAGAAACTTCATTCCTAAAGCATACTAGTCAACCATAAAACACCTTTGGGAACTTCAAAATCAAAATCTGTAGAAACATTCCCTAGTCCAATGGCAAAATAATTTCTAGGGAGCCAATATTTACAAGGGATCAATTTTTTGTTGAGGAGATTCATATTTGATTCAGTATCAAGCAAAACATTTAAATAAAACATTTATGTGTTTATCTCTAGATTTATCTTGACATGATACTTTTGAAATTGGATAGGCAAGATTTTCATAGCATTTAGTCCTTGCAAATGGGTTGAGTCATGGGGATGTCTTTCTGGTTCAATTGGTACATATTCTAGTGGTGGAGGAAGAGATTCCACCTGGTCTTTTAAGGCCTTTATTTCTTGCCTTGCCCATGAATCAACTTTATATGAATCTTCAAAAACCTCTTCATATTGCTCCCTCTTTAGCTTGAGTTCAACAACTTCCTTCTTTAGATAAAATACCTCTTTTGCCAAGTCTGTGAGTGAAGGATGCTACAACTTGGTTTCCTCATTGTGCTTAATGAAAGACCTAGTATTTCTTTCAAATGAAGCCTCTAGAAATAATGACTTAATCCCTGCTTTGTGGGAAGATTCTGGATTGCTTTGCTTCTGTCCTGCTGTCATAGTTTTCAAAAAGGATTCAAGTAAAGTTTTTTTCATATTCCCTTCTGGCAAGGATTTTATTTGAGCTAGCATTTGGGCATCTTGATCTCCAGTGCTATGGTACATCCATATCTTTATTTTTTCTCTGTGCCTTCGGGGGCTAAATACAAAATCTGATTCAGAGAAATATTCACAAGAACAAAAACTCAGATTATTACACTTACACTGATGATTTAGAAGAATTTCTTCATCAGCTGAGCTAAATTCAAAATCTGAAGTCTCTGTGGATTCAGAACAACATCCTTCATGAAGTAGATGGACTTCTTCTCTTTTGACAAAAGGATGATGTGGGCATTGACTTGTTAAGTGGTCATTTGCTCCACATCTGTTGCAGTGAACCGTGTGTGCTAGTTGTTTTGTTGTTTCTAGACTAGCCTTCTGATGTGCTTCTTTGGCCCTTTGTTCCGAGATTGTCCCTTTGGATATTCTCAAATTTTTCCCTTCTGGACAAGAACTTGCTATGTGTCCAGTTTTGTCGCAAAGCCAGCATTGAACTTGTTGCCTTGCTTGGCTGGAATGCGTTTTCAGCTTAATGTCCTCGGGCTCATAATAGTGAGTTTTTTGTCTATATCTTCCTTGGTTTGGAGGTTTTTGTTCTTTGAATGCCCTAAATTTCTTTTTCTTTCTTCTGGTGGGATCTATGAGGTATAGGCCATATTTCTCACAAATAGATTTTCTATCAGGTAGGTGGGACAATTTTCGGATAGACTTACGAACTTTCATATTTATGCATAGTCCAATTAGGGCTTTAGTGATAAGAGAATAATTTTCTCCCCAAGTATACATCTCATAAGGTAATTTGAAAACCTCTTGCATTTTGAGATATTCTACAAATTTGCTAGGGATTACTGCAAGGTATACTTGTTTCCATAAAAGATTCTGACTGTCTTTTACCTCAAAGATTCTTTGAGTCCATTCTTTGTGGAATTCCTCATATTATGACATTTTTCTTCATTTGATATTCATTAATATCATTTCATGCTTGTCAGCCAATTCTTCTTCAGTACCACACCAATGTTCCATAATTAGTGTGGTGAGGGCTCCTATCATATTGTTTTGAGGAGTTCCATTGAGATGATAGACAACATCTCCAGTGAATTTTAGACAATCGCAATAGTAGGCAAACAGATAGAGCATAATACAAACAATTTTCAAAGATAATATGCAGAAGCTAATTTATATTAAAAGAGCTAGAATGACATAGATATACAGAATTTGAGCATAGATTGCTCTTTCTCTCAACAGACAAACACACAGACTGAAACTAAATGCTTCTACCACTTTAGGTTCGTGCTGGCTGAGCCAAAATCATGCAGGCTTATCAAAGCAACCTATCAGAAAGACCCAAAGCTCGAAGAGAAGGAGCTTAGAAGACTCGGACTTACAGACTCAAATCGACTCCAAAAACTCACACTTTCAAATGAACCTCTCATCTCCTTATATACAAATTTTTGGAGAAGAGAATCATTCTCATGAAAAGACTAGACAAGACACTTTACTATTTGCTTAGAATCAAATCTACTTTTAAGATTTGGTGGTGAGAACATGCAAGAACCTTCCGACCAAATTTCAAATCTACTTTCCTCATACTTAAGGAATCTTAGAAATGCGGGTCAAACCACACCAAAAGCTAAAAAAGTGCTCTAGATTTCTAAGATATTTTATTTAAAAAATCATTATATACAAAGTGGAATTTATAACGAAAACTGACGAAATATGACTCACACCACTGTCGGCCAGTAAGACATGAATAGACATGAATTAATCATTTTCGATGTGGGTTTTCATTGACATTAATGTGTATAGGTTGACTAGGCCGAAGGCGTTCTATAAGGGAAGGTTCTTCTCAATTTTTCCGTGGTCTGTCCATGAGTTATCGAACGTCGACATTTGTCCTATTAAACTTTCCACCTCTGATTGGTTCTGATCATCACCATTCTCTGTCTATCTTGCTACCTGTTCCTATCACCGGTCTCTGTCTATATTTCTACCCGTGCCTATCACTGGTCTCTGTCTATCTTGATGCTTCTTTCCTCTTGGTCACGCATTTTTGATGGGATCATCACAATTGGGGTTCCACATGGATCTTTCCTCGTGTGGCCATTGGCTCCTATTTGTTGCTCATTCTTATTCTCAAGATTCTTCTCATACACAGGGAGAGGTCTTTGCCTATGGGGTCGATTCCCGCCATTCATAACCTTTGTGTGGTCGTTTCTTAGGTGGTCATGTTCGTGGCTTGCTGGAAAGCCACGACAGTGGAGCTAAGAGAGATGAGATGGATTCGGAGTACGAAATTTAAAAACGCGCCGGAATGGGTGATGTGTTTCCCCCTGGGCACACGACCCTCTGGCAGATCTTCTTTTGGTCATACATCTTCTACCTCAGAAAGTACCACCAACTGTTCGACGCGATCATATGCATCCTCCGCAAGAAGCCCCTCACCCTCCTCCACGTTTTCCACCACATCGCGGTCGTGTTTTATTCGTATTTCCTCTGCAGCAACATCAGTTGGGTCGGCTGGTCCTCTCTTCTCCCTGCCAATTACCAGATGGTGTCTTTGAGATGTTGCTAGAGGTTATCTTCCAAGTGTTTTCATCTTCCACCTGCACTCGATAGGTTGGTACACGCTGTCTTCAAGTCTAGCTTTCATCCATTTTAGGCATGGTTTCTTTATTATCATCTATGGAGTTTTTTCTTATATCTATGGTAGGAAGATCGACATTTTGTTGGATGTTTAAAACGAAAAAAATTTATGGGCTAAATTTTTCCATTTGGTTAATATTCATATTTTTTTCAAAATTTATTCATTAATTTTCATTTTTTCAAAAATGAATTTGCTCAAATTTTTAGGAAATTGAATTTTATTACAATTTTTCTCCAAACCATTTGTATTTGAGATTTCAAGAATTAGTAAGATTTGTCAGGGTTTTACACTTATAAGGTAAGTATGAGTCTTTAAAATTTTCCTTCATGTCTATAGAATGTTTTGGTTTTACTCTTCTTTACTCTCTTGTGACCTACCTTAATCTTTATCTAGTCAGTATTGCTAACTCAAAGTTCTAAGATCTAGGGGCAAAGTTCCCATAGTATGTTTATATCTTGTAGCTGAATCACAAGTAACATGATTGTTAATTGTTAAAGGAAGGTTTTTGATGGTGATGGTTACCTTGCTCATTCAAGAGTTGTGTCATGGTGAAGTGATGCATGGAGTCTTGGAGAAAATGCATGACAATAGTGCCTTAATGATGGAGTTATTTTGTGGAGTTTCAAGGTACGTTATTTATCTACATAAAGGGCATATTGTTGTAAGTCCAATTGGCATGCGTGCCCTTGATTATTTTTATCACTTGTAAAGTGTTGTTAACACTTGTAATTTTCTATGCTATATAGGTTCAAGAAGTGGGCCATTATTAGGCTATAGACTGGTTGATAGAATTAAGATAGGTGATAGGTTTTTGTTCTAGGTCAAGTTTAAAGAGGGGATTTCTTGGATTTAACCTTCACTTTGTCAAGAATTATGACACATAGTATTAATGCATTGTTTTCCATGTAATGGAGCCTACTTAAATGCTAGGTGTATACCATTATAAAGTACCTTAAGTGATTAGTGTTGGTCGGATTGGCCAAGGGTAATGAAGATATCTTTGTGTGGTTTTCTTAGGTTTGGGTTTCCACATTAGATTGGGTCTTTGATCTATGAGTGCATGCTTATGCCATACACTTGGAAATGTCGGGGACTGAGATTCCAACCTCACAAATCTTCTCTCCCCTTCATCAATGGATCCTCTTGAGTGCTTGTTTGCAATTTTTGAGGATTGCAACTACTTCCTAATTGTTCTCATGTTGATCTTAGGATCCACATGGTGCAACTCTCCTTAGATGTAGACTTTTTGAGTTGGGTAAGCATATATTGAGCTCAAACCACACAAATGCCCAAACAAAACTTCTATAATACTAATATGATATATAAACCCCCTTGGAAATAAACACACAATTTGGATTCTTTAACTATTGAGAAATACGAACATAAACTACAAAAACATAAACACATGATGGAACACCATAAACACAAATTTTACCTTGGAAAACTTAATATGGGAAAACTTGATAAGAATATGAAGAGTGTTGTATTTCTTCTTAATCTATCGAGAGTACAAGGAAGTGGGCACAATACAAAGATAGTAAATATTGTTGCATAGATATGAGATACTTTGGATTGCTACAGTGCCCTATATAATGCTTCTTCCCTTTTGCTATGTGCTATGTCTACTCTTGACTGTTTCTATTCTATGGGACACCATATTGCTACAATAGGAGTTGAATCCTTTTCCCTCCTTTCACCTAAGGTTTTAACACCCTTTCTTTGCCATTAAGGTTAGGGCTTTCAATTTTCATGATTCTTCTAGAGGTCTCTAGTGGATTCTTGTACATTACTAACTCCATGTGGGTGAATTGTGGTGTGTTAGAACGATCAAAGAAATTGTGAGGATGCAACCAAGATCCTGAAGACCATCACATGTCACTAATGTGGCAAGATAGGACATATGAAGAAGCACTGCAGAAAAAGGTTGGTAGATCAGAAATCCAACTCGGGAGGGCCTCAATAGAAGGTTCATGTCGTAGAGAACACAAAATAGAAGTCAACCTTCTATGCATTCATGGCCATGACACAAGTAGATTAGTCTAGGTCATATGCTTAGTTTATTGATTCAGGGGCATAACGACACTTCACCAATAGGAAGGATTGATTCACAAAGTATTCACCTTGTTCATCCAAGGATTCTGTGATCTTCAGTGGCAGGGAGGAGTATATTATAGTTGGCACAAGAAATGTGTTGATTTCCTTTGGAGGGAAAATGCTCATGTTCCTCAATGTCTACTATGTGCCAAGCATGGAGCTTAATATACTTTTAATCAGTCTGATTATGAGGCACGACCCCCATCTAGATGTCAACTTTAACAATCACAAATTCTACATAGTTGATAGGGAGAATTAAAGTATAAGGCATATTCTACTATATGAGCCTTTACATTATCAAATCATATGAGATTCCTCAACATGGAAAATATCCCACGGTGATGGCTTATATAAATAAATGAATGCTGGCAGAAAATGTGAATTATGACAATCCGGTAAATAAAAAAATTGGGTTGCAACCCTCTTGGCATGCATATATAGATTCTCTTACAATCTTATCTTCATCTTGGTCATAATATTTAGTTGTACTCAAACTTATTTCTTTGCAATTTTTTGTTTTTATTTATTTAATAAAATCTGGTGCAAGTCAATTGTCAATTGATATAAGTAATTTTACGTCTTATTACAAAATTAAAATGTAATTTTAATCTACGTAATATGAGTATTGTCGTCTTTGAAGTTAATCTACATATTATAAACAATTTTATTAACAAATCTAGGAAAAATAACTCACATGTCCCAACTCAAGTTGAGCTTGCCGCATCACAGAATCTGCATGTGCACACAATATGCCAGTAGATGGAACCTTCTTTTGTTGAATTGGTTGTTTATGTTGTTCATCTATCGGATTGCTTTCAGAGCCTACATAATATCCAAAGATTTATAACAATATTGGGATTTTTCTAAAACAAAAAAGTAATTTATCACTTTTTTTTCAAATTTTATAGCATCAATAGTGCAAAAAGACATTAAGTAGATAGGAAAATGAAGGTTCAATAACATGCATCATTTAGTTAAAATGAGTCAAAACAAGACATTTTAAATTCCCCTTATTTTTAGAAATTACCTATCCTTCCTCTTATTTCTCTAATGATCACAAATCACATGGGTCATTTAACTAGAAAAATTCAAAACAATACTTTTAAACACTCTCCTTAGTTAGAATTTACCCAATCCTCCTCTGATTTATCTAATACTCTAACATAGTGATGAAGGCGGACCTTATCACTAGTGGATTATAAGTTGACCACATCTATGATAAGGAAAGAAAAATGAAAAATGTCATGAATAACTGTGAGTATAACTTTGCAGCTCTGACAAGTTCATCCCAAACTCCTTTAACATCGATGGATCCTTGTGAAGTAAAATGTCCTTCACTTGATTGAGATAATTGAGGGATCCCTGTGAAGTAAAATGTCCTTCATCCTTCCTACTCAGATCTGGACATAGTGTTGTGTTGTCAGAGCCTGCTCAAAAACTCCATGAGGAATCCGCGACAACATAAATGAATATGGATTGGGGTAGACCGGGATGAAGAAGCAGCTTGAAGCTGGTAAAAGATAAAACACATGTAAATATGTAATTGGTTAACTTTCAAGCAACAACCTAGACTCGATGAAGGATTAAACAAGTGGAAAGAGGTGATTGGTTAATTGTCAATGAATAGATGGTTACATATGGAAAAATTTTATACGCTCGATAGACGATGAAACCTCTAGATAAACCTCCTTGTTTATTGGTTGGCAACCCAAACATAGTTTTTGAGAGGGATTTTGACATACTAGATGTCGATGTACCATTTATCTGCGCCAAACGACTTGAAACACAACTCAAATTTGTCGTTCTTGGAGAAAATTGTCCGGTTTCTCGGTAAGCCCAAACCCTAGAGTTATTGTATCATATGTTTCCCTATAACACCTGCAAAGAAAACAACAAAATGAAACAGGCATTGCCATTTTATCTTCATGTCTCTTTCAGTTTATATTGGGGCTTTTCGAACTTAATTTTGAAAACCAGAAAGAATTCCATGGGGCTATTTTACAAATCATATGTACTCGAACAACAAAAGATTAAAAGATTGAGCTCTGTACACTCTATTCTCGAACCTCAAAACCTCAGAATTTGATGGAGAGGGTGGCAGATCAACAATAATCGTGGGATATCTGCTATGATTAAAAATAGGATGTGAAGATAGATGAGGGTATTAAAAGGTGGAAATGACCGCTCAGTGCACACATGGCCAACGACTCAAATATAATATCCGAATGCACGTTTTACGCTAATCCTCCCCACCCTTGGCAACATAAGCATATTGTATAATTTTTCATTATGGCAAGATAGACAATTGCATCTAGAGTAAATGCCCAAGACACATTTTTTATACCAAGGGAAGGGGCGCAGTATTAATATTTGATTTTTTTTAGCATGAGGGCTTAAATAGGTGGGCAGTTGCTATCTTTTCCCAATTACTTGGGACACCTATTGGTAATAATACCAAACCAATGTTATAAACTGGGAGGTCCATTTTTTTTTATATAGTT
>SNQJ01S0003167.1:93757-124754 GCA_010110895.2 Picea sitchensis
TAAATTTATATATTTTTTTAAATTTTTATATTTTAAAAAATATTTGTATTTTAAGAATTTGATCATATTTTAACATATGATAAATTTGAGAATAAAATGGATTTAATTAAATTGCACCAAGTAATGGGGAGATGTTGTCAATAAAGCAATGTACATTGCAACACAAAATAAAATAAAATAAATAAATAACTACATATGTAGATATATATGTGCTAGCTAGATTCACATATCAAATTATTTGCATACCAACTTACATAAATACAAAGTCTTCAAACCTTAAGTCACATTCAAAACTTTGTTTCTACCTACACAAGTAGATAATTGGCCAAATTTTACAAACATGTTCATTCCATTATAATTAAATGGTAAATGAATTATGATGGGCCCACTTTATCTTCCAACGGGAATGTATTTCATACCTTCCATCTAAATAAAGAGGAAATTTAATGGGAAAAAAATCTAAACAAAGTTTGTAGTATTGCTTACTATTTGAAAAATTACATGTGATGGCATACATGTTTTTTTATTCATATTACAAGAAGAAAATAAATGGAATACTAGATTTGGAAAGGAATTTAACATAATTTTGGTACTTTTTTCAGAATTTGGACATTGCTTATCATTGGCACAAATCACAAATAATAAGTGTGATCCCTTTTGCCATATCTTTTGCAAAATTGTGTACCAGTCAAATCATATGAAGTATACAATGTATACATATATTACTAGAGAAGAAAAAACCTTTGACTTTAATAAGATTCAAGAGGAGTGAACTAATCATAACAAATCTAATGACATAAAGATATAAATTTTGTTTTGAGTAAAATTTAACAAATGCCAAGGCCCTAAAAATGACCTATAAAATAAGACTTTGTGAGTTATGACGTTTACATAGACAGTTGGTAAGAAGTTATAAAAAGGAACTCACGAGTGTCAAAATCAAGATCAATTCCTTTTAAATAGCCGGTGTTGCTTTCCAAAATAACAATAAAACTTCACCAATACCTTAAAACATCACCAATACCTGAAAGCCGATTGAATACAGAGTTGAATGCTATGAAATTTCATAGGATTTGAGGAAGATGAACACATATATAAAGTGATGCAAGATGCACCAAGATGAAACTATTTAGACCCAATTTTTAAAAATTATTAAGTGGGCTTAACGATTGGCTTAGGTTTTGAGAAAAAGGATTCACATGAGACCAAGAAGTTCAATATCAAAACAAAGACATTTTAGATCGACATATGGACATTGTAGCAATGGTAACGAGTATTTATGTTCTCTTCTAACATATGATAAATTTGAGAATAAAATGGATTTAGCCTAATTGCATAAAGTAATGGGGAAATATTGTGACATAAAGTAATGTACATGACAACCAAAAATAAAATGAAATAAATAAATAATTGCATGTGTGTGTGTGAGTGATAGTCACGCGATTCACAATGGAATCATTTGCATGCCAAACTACATAAATACAAAGTCTCCAAACTTTAAGTTACTTTCAAAATATTGTTTTTACCTACACAAGTAAATAATTTTTCAAATTTTACAAACAAGTCCATTTCATTATAAATCAATGACAAATGAATTGCGATAAAGCCACTTTATCTTCCACTGTGAATGCATTTCATAACTTCCATCTAAATAAAGAGGAAATTAAATGGATTTTTTTTTGAACTAAGCTTATAACATCACTTGCTATTTGAACAAATACATATGATGGGATACAGGGTTTTTTTATTCATATTACAAAAAGAAAAAGAATAGAGTATTGGATTTGGAAAGGAATATACCATAATTCCAATACTTTTTCCAGAATTTGGCCACTGCTTATCATTGGCGCTGATCGCAAATAATAAACGTGTTCCCTTTTTCCATAGCTTTTGCAACATTGTGTACTAGTCAAAGCATATGGAGTCTACGATGTGTACCTATATTACTGGAGAGGAAAAAAATTTTGACTTTAATAAGATTCAACATGAGTGAACCCAACATAATAAATCTAATGACATAATAGTAGAAACTTTGATTCAAGTAAAATTTAACAAATGCCAAGGCCCTGAAAATTACCTCTACAATAAGACTCTATAAGCCATGACATTTACATGGACAATTAAGAAGAATTTATTAAAAGGAATTCATGGATGTCAAAATCAAGATTAATTTCTTGCAAATAGATGATGTTGCTTTCCAGAATAGCAATAAAACTTCACCAATACCTGAGATCGAGTTGAATACAAAGATGAATGCCATGAAATTTTATAGGATTTGAGGAAGATGAGCATGTATATACAATGATTGCACCAAAACAAAACTATTTAGACCTAATTTTTAAAAATTATTAACCAGGCTGAATAATTGGCTTAGGTTTTGAGCAAAATGATTCACGACGTACCAAGAAGTTCAATCTCAAGATAAAGAAATTTTAGATAAAAAAATGAACATTGTAGCAATGGTAACAAATATTTATGTTATATATGAACTGAAAGGCTTTTGGTTAAGGAACAATATTCATTGTTAGTTGGTACAATGAATCCGAGATTTTAGGTGTTTGGGTGGTGCGTGTATTATTACAACTCCAATATATCACATGCAAGTTGTGCCATGTATAACTACAACTCCTAAGTATGTGTATGCCTATAACTCCACATACAATCTAGTAAGATGAATTTCTAACAATAATAATTGTATCTTATGAAACATGCTTTTAATGTTTTTTTATTATTCTAGATAGTAAATTGTCGTCATTTTATTTTATCATGGAACATTGACTAATTGATTAAACGAGTTGAAATGTTTTTCATGGAAATTTTGATTTTGATTTTTGATGTACTTTATAACTATAATTTTAAATACATTATTTATAGAATATTTATAATAATACATTTATTTTTTTAAAATTGAGATATCAAAATCATGAAAATTTATGAAAGTTCACTTCTAATCTTTTCATGTATAACAATGATTTTTTAAAGAAAATGAAATAATTCTTTAGCATTTTTTTAAAGGTTTGAGAAAACAAATTGATCTCAATAACAATCACCATCGTTATAAACGTGAAGTTATACTAGAGATAAGTCTTAAATTAAAAATTTATCAGTTGAATATAAATGATAATGATAATGATAATGATGATGATTAACGTCCACTAAGACCTAATTGGTCTATTGGACCTTAAGAGGGTAAGTGATTACTTGTGATTCTTTAGAATTTTGTTTCTGTGCTAAAAAAGCATTAAGAGAATCTTTCCAAGATCACCATACTTTTGTTGAGTAGTGTGATCAATATTTTGAAAATGAGATCTAATATGGGTATAGGCTGGACAATCTAAGAGAAAGTGATTTTCATATTCAACCTTCTTAGTGTCACAAAGGTGACACACTCTCTATGAATTGTTTAGGAATTGATAGCCCGGTTCCACTATAGGGCTGTTGAGAATTTGTTTATATCTTAACAATACTTATTTTTTTCTTACACTTAGCCAAAGCAGGATAGATAATTTTGATCTTCTAGATTAGAGTGATTACATATTTATAATACCTTAATTTTATCTTTTCCTCTAACTCTTTATCCCTTTTCCCACATTTTTCCTTAAATTTTAGTTTTGATTTTTTTTTAATAGTATCTTTAATGCCAAAATGGATAGCTATTTGATTCCCAATAGTTTAGCTAGGTCTAGTGCTTTATGCATCCCTATTTGAGTGGGTAGGTGGATTTATGACTTGATTTGGAAGAAATTTTGTTTAGCCTCTTGTCTCCCCATGTTGTTTAACGTTCTTATACATTAGGTATCTAGTCTTAGCCATGCTCTCAATGAGGGAGAGGCTAGTTTCTCTGAGGAGGGATGGGATTTTATTTTATCATGGAACAATTATTTACACTGTTATTATTTACATCCAACTCAAGTTGTTTGGGATTACAATTGTTTCAAGCCCTTAATATTATCCCAATGTCCTTTTCTCAATATAGTTCCAATTAAACATGGTGAATATTAAATTCAAAGATATTTGTATAATTCCTTCCTCAAGTTGTTGTTGTCCTTCTAAAACTATCATAAGGGATCTTAGAGTTTAATAATTACTTATTGTGAGTCTTATCAGTGTGTGTGATTCATGTGGAGCAATAAATCCTTGAGGTTTCTTGGTTGGTTTTCAAGATCTTGAGGGACTCCTTGCCATAAGAGCGATATCAACGGCATAAAAGTGATGACTATACCTACGTTAGAAGTGAGAGTGACTAACACTTTCCAAGCATTCTTCTAATTGATCAATGTATATACCAAAAAGGATAGGGGACAAGGAACAACCTTGTTTGACTCAGATATTACAGTTAATCTCTTTGACAGCCCTCATTGTTTTTTAAACTTAGCAATAATGTTCTCCTACATCCTTATAGGCTGAGAAACCCTCAACTTCGAGAGGCACTTTTATCTCTTCCAGCCTATTCAAAAGGTTTTTCCTACAGGAGCCATGTCCAAAGCTTTCTAAAGTCAACAAAATAACAAAAAGATTGGTTTTAGTATTTGCTTGAGGAACTCCTACACCGTGATCCTAAGGTAAGATGGTATATGGTTGAATGATATCTCCTAAACCCAACCTGGTCTTTAGTTTTTTTACCGTGACTTTCTAACCAAATACTAATCTTCTTTTCCAAGAGGCTAGGATTCCATAAAGCTTGGCTATTTCATCCCAGACTAATCATAATGGTCCTATAATTAGAGGGGAATGTTTTATCCCCATTTTTAAAAATGGGAACAATGAGACTTTTCGTCCAGGGTTTAGAGCCACTTATTTGCTAAATTGAAGAGCTTTATGTATGTGAGGGATAAGGAATGACCCTCCAATTTTAAAAATTCCAACCTGGTAGCCTTGAATGTCCTTAGATTTCCCATTTACAAGCCACTTAACCCAGAACTCTATGTCATCTAGAAAAAAAATTCTTCAACTGTAGGGACAATGGGAATGGTTTCCATGGCATTGGGAACTCATATAAATACTTTTAATAATTGAATTCCAGTCTGTTAGGAATCTATTATTTTCTTAGTCTTGCAGTTTTGCAGTTGGCTCTAGAACTGCTGGATCCAACTTGTATAGTTGGCCAGAAAGTTGGTCTGCCTTTTAAGCTGGTACAGTATCTTTTTTTTTCCTTTTAATTAGGGGCTTTGGCACGTGTTGATCTTATCAGTTTAAGGGCTCCATTAGAGCGACCCTAATGGATTTCCTAGAAATTTTTTACGTTCTTTATCGCCTTACCGGGTTGGTTGTTCTTATTCTTTATGGGACTCGAAGAGAACGTTGACCAAGGTGGAAGGGTGTAAATTGAGTAGGTTCTTCAATGTTGATATATAAGTTGGGAGGTTTTGAATTTACTATTTAAATCCTTTAAATGTCAACTTTACTTTTGTCAAAGCACAACTTTCCTTTGAAGTTATCATGAATTCCTCAATGTGCTCCTGTAAATTTTAGAGTTAGGTTAAGGTTTATGATCAGAGTCAAGTTCTTGGTCATTTAAAAGGTAAAAAGAGTTTATTTGGTTGGAAATGGGGATGTCAGATATCACATAATCTAGCGCTACTACTTGTATGAATACAAGTCATTTGGTTGGAGTTGGCCACTTCATTACTCCATTGCAGAATTGTGGGTCTTTCGAGGCTGAGCTTGACCAACTCGATTACAGGCAAGGTGGAGTGTAGGACTTCTTTTGTAGCTATTAGATTAAAAAAGGTCTTCATTTATCTATAAAGGATTATGGTTGGAAACAATGCTTAAAATTGTAGTTTGTTTAGTTACAGTCCTAGCATTGAAGTCTCCTACTTGGGAGGATATTACCTTCATTTTCAAATTATAAATATCTTGTTCTAAATTATTGGCGGGTTAATTTTATCTAGATTATTTTTCTTATAAAAAGTAGAATTAATAGGTGCAAAATAAACAAATTCACGTATACATCTTCTTAGCATTGGTGTCTGATTTCTATCCAAATGTATTGATTAAGAAGGTCAATCTTATAAAGTTGAATATGAGGAGAAATTCTTTTTTCTATAATCTATGCCTCCTATCCCTCTGATTGGGATTTTTTTTTGTTCCATGTTGACCACAAAAAAAAAATCCTTCCATATTAGGGACATAACGTTCTTCATGCTCCCAAGTTTGACTGAGCCAGGATAATATCAATACCACTTTCGGGATCCCAACATATCATGGGACCTTTGCATGGAAATACCACGACAATTCAAAAAGGACCCCAAGGTATTGAATTCCTATTTATTGTCCATCTATGGTCTACATCCTAACAATATCTTTTGATTTTGAATTGTACTTATTTTCTTTCTTTCTGCTTCTTTTGGGCTTCCTTCCTTAATTGACTTGGTCTTGAATGAGTTCTTCATTTATAAATGGCTACGACCCTTTTTAAGCTCGAGGAGATTTACTAAGTATTCTATATTTGTGGTCATTCCTGACTTACTTTGACACAGATCAACTATCTTTGTGATCAATTATTTTTCACAGCCTCTTTGCTTCTATAGGTAAGTTGTATCAATTTGTGATTTTATTTTTAATTCTTCTTTTACGCCTTTGCTGGTATCTCCCTCTTGTTGTTCTTTTATACCAAAATTCGAGCTTCAGGTTCTTTGTTTGGCTCATGGTCCAGATTTAGTTAACTTGACTAATTTCCTCTTTGATGGGTTTGATGTCAATTGTTTTCCATATTATTGAGGTCAAATTGTTGGTTAGTTTAGCTCTCTTACATCCCTATCTAGGTTGCAGTTTTCTTCAACCCCTCCATTCTTGGGTTTGGTTGTTTATGGATTTTCATTTCTTGAATTCTATCATTGTCATGCAATTCCTCCCAGACCTAAGAATCTATCATTTATTTTAGTTTGAATGGTATATTTAATTTTTTTTTTTTTTTTTTTTTTTTTTTTTTTTTTTTTTTTTTTTTTTTTTTCTTTCTCTTTTTTTTCTAATGTTTCCTAACTCTATTTTGGATTTTGGCATCTCTCTTCTCTTTTTCCTAAGTTCCATATAATCGTAGGATCTCTAGGGTGATTTTGGGGGGCCTCCCTTGATACAGAGATTGAGTTTTGAATGGATGGTGGAATTATAATGAAGAAAAAAGATGCCAACAATTATTATTATGGATTGACTTTATCTCTCAAAATCAACTTTGTGAGAGCTTAAAATGAAATTGGAAGTGATGATTGGTGAAATTAAAATTACATTCAAGCTCAAATGAGGATGATTCAAGAGTGGAGGCAATGATTGATAAAAAAATTAAAGATACCATTCAAACTCAAATAGAGGATAGATTCTTAGGGTTCAAGAGTGAATTGTAGACAATGAAGGATAGAATTCAAGAAATGGAAAAACATAAACTTTATCTCTCAACTTTATCTCTCAAATCAACTTTTACTTCTGAAACTTAAACTTTATATATGTTATATGAATTGCACAACATATATTAGAAACATATTTAGAAATCTCATATTAAATGTGAAGCATGTAATACGTTCTGTTATTATGGGGCTTTCTTTTACTTATATCAAGTACTTTTATCTCTCAAGGTACATTATAAGGTGGTCTCTTTAGTACTAAGTTTTAATTGATACTCTAGAACTTTGGTGATTGATGTGTTTACCTACATTTAGTTGAAGCACACTTACTCTGTCGCGATGCTCATATTGAGTTTGAACCCCTATTGTTCCTAGTGACATAGTCAATCTTCATCAAGAGTGTGTCAAGTTGATTTGGTTATATTTACCAATAATTTCTTGCTAAATTATTGGCAATAAAAAATCCTTTTAGTAAATGGGGCAAACCATTGGTTTTTATTACAAAGTTTGATCCCTTCAATAAAATCGAACCCATGATCTCTCCAATTTTGAAGGAGAGATGTCACATATAGCTCATGACCTCTTGAGCTAATCCTCAAAACTAAATCATTAGTAACTATATTAATTATTTTTAAGAAATTTAAAGTATTGTATAAATGTCATCTGAATTTTTTTTTATTTTTTCATAGATGATTTTATTAATCCAATAAATTATAGATTTTCCCTCACACAAAATGTTTAGTCCAAAAAAGAAAATACTACCTATGTTAAAATTTGCATCCTCGTTCACTACTTTACCCCTACAATCCTCTTATGTCATAGTGGAGGTTACAAAGTTGTAGCTTCTTCTATGTTTTGTACATAATTATATAAATGCAATGTTTAAACAGATGGTACAATTGCAAATATCATTGTTGTTTTTATCATTTTCCTATATGTTTATGCACTAGTCTAGTGTTTGCCAATGTAATTAGAAGATAACGCGAAGAGTATGTAGGTCTTTCCAATTTTGAGAAGATACATATAGTTTACCTTATGAACAATTAATGTAAAATTAAATCTAACTAATATCAATCACATTATTTTGTATCTACTAGTAATTAGTGATGATAATAAAATTTACCTTCTATTTTATTTCAGTTGCATATCAAATTATGATTCAATATATGGATAACAAATAGCTTTAGATGATATCTAGAATTAAAAAATGTACATGTGTAACATCTTTTGTTTTTTTATATATATTTGGACAAATTTATTAAGCCATTCACTTATTTATATTATCTTTGTTTCATCCTTTGTTGTCTCACTAAATATGATGGCCATAAAAGAATATGTTACTCAATTTTTTTCAGCGTTCCTTTCCTCTGCTTCGGGGTATACTAGTTAATAATAATAATGAAAGTTGATATGTTTATAGGATAATTATGCTATTTTTTTATAATATGGATAAATTTTACTTTAAATTTAAAGTTTCATTTCTATATGTGAAAAGAAAATAGTCTAAAGGAAAGTATAATTATGAGTTTGCAAAGTCAAAAAGTTGTTAAAGTAATTAAATTATAAAATTGGGTGAAGTTATATATTATGAAAAGTGGGATTTTAATTATGTAGCAATCATCCTAATTAAAATTACTAATGTTTTTCATTTCTAGCACTTTCCAGATGATAGAAAAGTTGTAATAGGGTTTTGAAGCTAGAATTTTAGTTTTTTCAAAACAAATAAGATGATTAGATTTGTGGGAATGTTCTGTGATAGCTGACTTAGAGATGCATTTTTTGGAAGATGCCAGCTATATGTTTTTTGAGACTAGGTTTAAAGGATCTATGAATTTGGCATATGTATGGTTTTCCATAAGAGTAGGAAATTTTATAAACTCCTTGGCCAAGCATGGGGTCAGATTTATCCTTAGCTGTCATGAATAGTTGTTTACAGGTTTTATGGGGTTTAAAGAGAGTTTTAATATTCTTTTTGGCCAAAACCTTAGAAATATGATATACAATAATGTTGGTTAAGTCTCTCACTTCTTGGGCTGACCCAGGTTCATATCTCAACATGTTTCCAACAAAACCCTCTAAAACTATCGACCCTCTTGGTAAACCAGAAGGCAACGCTGCGCGCATAGTGCATAACGCAGTTTCACCCGAGATAGCTCTATGGGTGACTGCAATTCTCAAGTGCTTGCAGTCTAGGAATGAGTGGGGATCTAGGAGTATATTCTTTCTTTATTTATGCATTAAACTTGTTATTGATTCAAGTATTCCTAGGATTCATTCATTTGTAGGCTTATGCATGCATTCTAATCCATCTAGTTAATCATTCATTCATAAGATAAGCATTAATGAGAAGTAAGCATTCAATAAAAATAAGATATAACACATGTTTTACCGTGGTTCACCCCCTCCTAGGCTATGTCCACAAAGATTTGGATTCTTTGCTCTTTTATTTAGTTTGCTGCAAAATCTAGCGCTACGTGCATTACATATTCAATCATAGACTCTTGATGAGGTTAAAGAACCTTTGTGAGGAGGACTAGATCACACCACGCTCCTCAGCCTGTGATCTAACCCTCAAAATCTACCCTATTCTACTCTTCTACAGCTCAACAACTTTCAATAACAACTATCAACAAAACTTTAGGCACTTAACCAATTGATCAGTAAACCCCCCCTCAACCTAGACCTTCTAGGTTCTTATTTATACTATTTTACAGGCTTATAGTCATTACAACATTTTTCAAAAACCCTCACCCTAATATGGTTAGGCTTGAATTCCTCCTCGCACGTGGCTTTTCCTCTTGCATGTTGTTTTTCCTTTTTTTTTTCTACATGTTGCTTTCTTGCCAGCTGTTGCACATGCTACAAAATTAGGTCTTTCATCAAAATAGGCATTCGCCAAACAGGCCCACAACAATGACATGTGGCTCGTTCTGAGCCACTCAAGTGTTGCACACTCCTTGTACTGTTGTGTCCAAACTGTGAAGCTTTTCTACTAGTTCCTTTCCTTTTGCCTTGATCTGCACAATTTTTATTGTTAACACCTCCAATGACTGCGTTGTTATTTTGTCCTGCATCAATGTTACGCCCTATGTCTGTGCTTGTGCCATACTTTTCTTATCTTCCTCCAACTGCGTAATCATTTGTGTTGCTTGATCTTGGAGGGGTTCCAATTCAGATTGTCTTTCTTGCTTCTTTGTCTGCCCGGTTTTCAACTCTTTCTGTAGAGTCTTATTTCTTGAGTGCCCTTCAAGCACTCTATGGTGCTCACAATTTTATACCTTTGCTTTAGCTCTTGTATGGAGGTGTTGCTTGTCTCATCTTCTTGGTCCCACTGTTGGACCTTCTCGTCTTCCTCCAGGATAGTCCATATCGACGCGGCTTTGTCAAACAACTCTTCTACCGCCCTTGCTTATTTCTCCATCTCATCTATTTGGAGTGCATATTGTTGTTCTCTCTGCTCTCAAACCTCAGGAGGATTCGTAGAATCGAGCCTTTCTTTGAGCTCCTCAATTTCTTGCTTATATTTGTCAATTGTTTGTGTGATCATGTTGATCTTCTCCTCTGCACTCCTCTCAGGTGCTTGCATGCTGTCTGGGATACGATTGTAAACCGTTGTTAATACCTGTTCCAGTTTATCTACGCATCCTTTCTCCTCTTATTTCTCCAAAGTTAGTTGGTTGCATGTGATTTGTATCATTTCAACGACTCCTCTACCCACCTCCAAGTTGGTTTCATCCGCGCGGGCCCGGGATTGCACCTCTTGCATTATGTTGTCCTGGAGTCCATGCAGTGCCTTGGTGGGTATTTGTGTCATGACAACTTCAAATTGCTCCACGTCCCCCATGGCTTTCTATGCAGTCTCTTGATTTATTAAGATCATTTGACATGTTACTGTAAAAGTCTCCCTGCCTTCGGGTACCAACTTCATTGTCTCACCTCCTTCTTTCTGCACAGGTGATCACTGTGTATTTTCTTGTTGTTGCGTTGTGGCCTATGGTGTTGCTTAGATTTGTAGTTGTTGTAGATTCTCATGGACCTCTATGGTCTTGGAGATGATCTATTCTCATTGTGCCTCTGCAATGCGAACCATTTCTCCCCCCCTATCTTGGACCTTGTCTGCGACTAGATCCACATAATCCTCTGTTAGGGTGATGACTGGGTCTTATGTGTCTCTTTTATCTACACTGGCTTCCTTATTCTCTGTGAGGGTTGTGCCCCACTTGTTGTACCCTAGGTCCTTTATTTTCCATCCTGTGAAGTATCTTTCTTTCCAGTCTCTAGTTGGCTTCTTGTCCTTGTTGTTGTTGTTGTTCTCCTTGGTCGTTTTGGTACTGTGTTTCTCTCGGTTGGTTGATTTTGTGTTGTAGTCGTTCTAGTATTATCGGACCGACTATTTTTTCTCTCTATAGAGCCTACTTCAGCCTTGTACTTAGGCCTGGAGGATTGCACCATGACTGGCCTTTGACTATCCAGTCCACCTCTTCCTTGGTGATGCAATACTGCATTTCTAGCCATGTTTTCTTTGGATCCCTTGCGACCTAGATCCACGTGTGGTGTCGATATGCTTTGAACTTGGATATCCCTTCTATCTCCTGGATCACCTCCATAGGTATGCACCATGCATTAGCTGTGCGTTGTTGTATTTCTTCCAGCAACATTGCAAAAACTATGTTGATTGCTTGTTGTGTCTTGTTATCCTTGGCCTGCCATAGGGACTCATATCTGGCCGCATAACATTTCCTCATCTTATCCAAGAATGATAATAATTTTGGCTCCTCCCATCCTGCCAATGCTATTAGAATGATCAACTAGGAGTAATGGAACTCAATTCCATTTTCCTGGGCGTCTCTACAATCTATCAAAAATTGGATCAGCAGGTATGTCACTCAGCTGAACATTACTCCTTTCGCACACTGTGCGACTACTGCGATAACGCCTATTGACCCTTCTTCTTTTTAGCATTTCGTCAATAGTTTGAAATCCATGAGCTTGTTGGCAAACCTTGTCGCATTATTGTTAATATCCTTGAGTACAATGCCTCTATTTCCTCGACTGGTGCCAAACCGTGCTTTGACCAACTCCGTTATTTCCTTCTTGTGCGCCTTGTTATCTAGGTATTCCTCTGGTTGCGCGCTGATTGTCGGTAGTCCGATGATCTTGGAAATTAGTGCCATATCTATCTATATTGGCCTATCCATCCACATGATGTATCCATGTACGTAGGAGACTAGTTGTTTGACGCAGAGCCCAACATTCTTATAACGCCCGAAATGAGGTATATCTAATAGGTTCATAATGTCAGAGTTATACATCCCGATTATCCATTGTGCAGGCTCCATTATTGGTTTACCGAGATATCCAATTTCCACTGTGTTTATTAAATAAGTTTCATTGGCCAAATCTGGAAATTTGGCCGCATCGCACACATCATGTTTTGTGTACCTAAGTTTTAGCACCTTTCCCATCATATCATCCACAATGATCACTGTGTCTGGGAGATAAGGGAGTGTAATATCCATGGCGTCTTGAGCCTTCCTTTTCTGTCCCACAACAGATTGGCCTACCTCTGTTGGGTCTGCATCCTCTAATTCCTTTTTGGGCTCTGGTCGGTAGGTGATATCCTCAACCAACACATCCTCGCCTTTGTGGGTTTGTTGTGGTCCCATTATTTCGTCAGGATTCAAAGTTGTCTCAGGGTTAGGGTTTGAAACACCATTCTAAGCCCCAAAGCTCTTCCCTATTTTCCCTTGTTAAGTTGTTGATGTTTCCTCTTCAACCCGTGTCGGGCTGATTGACTCTGATTAACCACGAATTAATTTCCAAATTCAAAATCAAATATACAAACCGAGTCAAACTTGTCGATGAAGAGTCATAATGAACGACGGAATAACAAAAATGACGTAGAATATCCTATTAGTTTGGCCTATCAGGAGCATGCAGAATTCCTTCCATGGAATTTGATATTCGTTAGGACTCTGATAGCCATTGAACAATCATAGGCATGTCATCAATGCTACAGAATTCTATTCTGCGCACATATACAATAAGAATGACACCACGTGTTTACTCAATAATAAAAAATAGACTGAGATTTTAAGTGCCAGGCAAAGAACGATTAGAATATATTCTAAAAACTATATTAAGTTTTAGGAAAACAACAACAAATTAATTGTCAAAGCCAATTATATAAATCCTGTCCAATCTGTCGATGAAGAGTAATGATCAAGGACAGAACAATTAAGTGGAATATTGTAATAGTTTGGCCAATTAGTCAAATCTGTTGATGAAGAGTTGTAATCAAGGACGGAATAACAATAATGAAGTATAATAGACTAAAAGTTTGGCCGATATAGCATGCATAATCCCTTTCATATAGCATGCCATTTTAGGATTCTAATAGCCATTGAACATAGGCATGCCATCAATGCTACAGAATTCTATTCTATTATTCCTGGAATTTGGCAGTCTAATTGGTAAAGAAGTCACAATTTTAGATTATTTTGAAATGTATAAATCAATTCAGCTATGTCAAAAACCCTATAACATTATAAGATCCAAAATATATAAACTCAATGGCTGAAGTATACAATTTTCTAATTCTCCTACCAAATTTTGAAGAAAACTTGTCCAAAAAAAACTATAAATGGTAAAAACGTAACATCACCATAGCATACCTTGCTGTCTTTTTTACTCGACTTTGATTAAGCCGTAAAGTCCACAGTCGACTGCTTAGAAAATCTGAGTTTTCTCTCAGAACGTGTTGACAATTTGAAATGCAGAGAAGCCAGACGTTTCATGTGATTTATATTCACCTTACCCTCTTTTTCTATGAATCATAACCTGCCTAGCTGTCTTCTTGAGTCGAGTTTGATGAAGTAGTACTTATAAAGGTTGACTTTTCTTTTAAGAGTGTGTTGGCAATTGAAATGTAAAAGAGTGGAAACTTTTTCATTGTGCTGAGTTGAAGAAGAAATGTAACATAATTAATGTCTATCACATTAATGTGTTTAGGTTGATTAATAAAAATAATAATAGAAAATGAAAGTTTATATATTTATAGGATACTTATGTTAATTTTTTTTTTATAATATGGATAAAGTTTATTTTAAATTTAAAGTTTCATTTCTATATGTTAAAAAGGAAAGTATAATTATGAGTTTTCAAGAAAATAGTCTAAAGGAAAGTATAATTATGAGTTTTCAAAGTCAAAAAGTTGTTAAAGTAATTAAATTATAAAATTGGATAAAGTTATATATTATGAAGAGTGGGCTTTGAAGATTGGTTAATTATGTAGCAATTATCCCAATTAAAATTACGAGGATGTTTTTCATTTCTAGCATTTTTCGATCATAGAAGAGTAGTAATAGGGTTTTGAAGCTAGAATTTTAGTTTTGTCAAAACAAATGAAATGATTAGATTTGTGGGAGTGTTCCGTGATAACTGATTTAGAGATGCATCTTTTGGAAGATGTCAGCTATATGTTTTTTGAAACTGAATTTAAAGGATCTATCAATTTCGCATTGTATGGTTTTCCATAAGAGTAGGAAATTTTATAAACTCCTTGGCCAAGCATGGGGTCAGATTTATCCGTAAGTGTCATAAATAGTTGTTTACGAGTTTTATGGGGTTTAAAGAGAGTTTTAATATTCTTTTTGGCCAAAACCTTAGAAATATGATATACAGTAATGATGGTTAAGTCTCTCACTTCTAGGGTTGACCCAGGTTCGGATCTCAACAGGTTTCCAACAAAACCCTCTAAAATTATCGACTCTCCTAGTAAACCAGAAGGAAACGTTGCACGCAGAGTGCATAGCATAGTCTCACTCGAGATAGCTCTATGGGTGACTGCAATGCTCAAGTGTTTGCAGTCTAGGAATGAGTGGGGATCTAGGAGTATATTCTTGCTTTTTATGACTCAAGTATTCCTAGGATTCATTCGTCTTTAGGCTCATGCATGCATTCTAATCCATCTAGTTAATCATTCATTGGTAATATAACCATTAACACGAAGTAAACATTCAATAAACATCACATATAACATAGGTTTTACTGTGGTTCACCCCCTCCTAGGCTACGTCCATAAAGATTTGGCTTCTCTGCTCTTTTATTTAGTCTGCTGCAAAATCTAGCGTTGCGTGCATTACATATTCAATCATACACTCCTAATGAGGTTAAGGAACATCTGTGAGGTGGACTAGATCACACCAGGATCCTCAACCTATGATCTAACCCTCAAAATCTACCGTATTCGACTCTTCTACAGCTCAACAACTTTCAATAACAACTATCAACAAAACTTTAAGCACTTAACCAACCAATCAGTAACCCCCCCCAACCTAGACCTCCTAGATTCTTATTTATATTATTTTACAATCTTATAGTCATTACAACCTTTGTCAAAAACCCTAAACCTAATATGGTTAGACTTGCCTGCCTCCTCGCACGTGGATTTTCCTCTTGCATGTTTCTTTTCCCTTTTTTTCTACATGTTGCTTTCTTGCTATTCGTTGCACGTGCTACAAAATTAGGTCTTTCATCAAATAGGCATGCACCCAACATGCCTCCAACACTAACATGTGGCTCGTTCTGAGCCACTCAGGTGGTGCACACTCCTTGTACTGTTGTTTCCAAAATTTGAAACTTTTATGCTAGTTCCTTTCATTTTGCCTTGATCTGCACAATTTTTCTTATTAGCACCTCCATTGACTGCACTATTATTTTGTCCAACATCAATGTTGCGCCCTTTGTCTATGCTTGTGCCATAATTTTCTTATCTTCCTCCAACTACGCAATCATCTACATTGCTTGTTCTTGGAGGGGTTCCAATTCGGCTTGTCTTTCTTGATTCTTTGTCTACGTGATTTTCAACTATGTCTCCAGAGTCTTTACTTCTTAAGTGCCCTTCAAGCGCTCTGTGATGCTCATTGTTTTATGCCTTTGCTTTAGCTCTTGTATGGAGGTGTTGATTCTCTCCTCTTCTTGGTCCCACTATTGGACCTTTTCATCTTCCTCCAGGATAGTCCATATCTGCACGGTTTTGTCAAACAACTCTTCTATTGCCCTTCCTTATTTCTCCATCTCATCTATCTGGAGTGTGTATTGTTGTTCTCTCTACTCTTGAACCTCGGGAGGAGTTGTAGGATCGAGCCTTTACTTGAGCTCCTCAATTTACTACTTATATCTGTCAATTTTTTGTGCGATCATGTTGATCTTCTCCTCTGCACTCCTCTCAAGTGCTTTCGTGCTCTCTGGGATGAGATCGTAAATCATTGTTACTGCATGTTCCAGTTTATCTACACATCGTTTCTCCTCTTCTTTCTCCGAAGTTAGTTGGTCGCATGTGATTTGTATCATTTCAACGACTCCTCTACCCACCTTCAAGTTGGTTGCATCCACGCGGGCCCTAGATTGTACCTCTTGCATTATGTTGTCCTAGAGTCTGTACAATGCATTGGTGGGTATTTGTACCATGACAACTTAAAATTGATCCACATCCCCCATGGATTTTTATGTAGTCTCCTAATTCATTCTGATCATTTGACATGTGACTGTAAAAGTCTCCCTGCCTTGGACTACCAACTGCACTATCTCCTCTCCTTCTTTCTGCACATGTGGTCATTATGTCTTTTCCTATTGCTTTGTTGTGGCTTGTGGTCTTGATTGGATTCGTAGTTGTTGTAGATTCTCATGGGGCTCTATGAGATTGGCCATGATCTCTTCTTGTTGCGCCTCTGCAATGTAGACCACTTCTTCCCCCCTATCTTGGACCTTGTCCATGACTAGCTTTACATCATCCTCTGTCAAGGTGATGACTGGGTCTTTTGTGTGATACTTCATTTCATTGCACGCCTCTTTTTCCTGCGCTGGCTTCCTTATTGTCTATGAGGGATACGCCCCACTTGTTGTACCCTGGGTCCTTTCTTTTCCATCCTATGAAGTATCTTTCTTTCTGGTATGTGACTGGCTTCTTGTCCTTATTTTTGTTGTTGTTCTCCTTGCTCATTTTGGTACTGCGCTGCTCCTGATTGACTGATTTTGCGTTGTAGTCATTCTAGTATTATCAGACTGATTGTTTGATCTCGCTGCAAAGCCTGCTTCATCCTTGTACTTAGGTCTAGAGGATTGCGCCATGATTGGCCTTGTTTCCTGGAAGCTCCCACTGTGCAGGCCAGTATTTGACTATCCAGTCCACCTCTTCCTTTGTGATGCAATACTGCATTTCTAGCCATTTTTTCTTTGGATCCCTTGTGGCCTAGGTCCACATGTGGTATCAGGATCCCTTGAACTTGGATATCCCTTCTATCTCCTGGATCACCTCCATAGGTATGCACCATGCATTAGTTTTTCATTGTTGTATTTCTTCCAGCAACATTGCAAAAACTATGTTGATTGCTTATTGTGTCTTGTTATCCTTGGTCTGCCATAGGGACTCATATCTGTCCGCATAACATTTCCCCATCCTATCCAAGAATGCTGAGAATTTTGGCTCCTCCCATCCTGCCAATGCTATCAGAATGATTAACTAGGAGTAATGGAACTCAATTCTATTGTCTTGCGCATCTCTATAGTCTATCAAAAACTGGATCAACAGGTATGGCGCCCAACTGGACATTACTCCTTTCATGCACTGTGCAGCTACTGCAATAACACATGTTGGCCCTTCTTCTTTTCAACATTTCCTCAATAGTTTGCAATACATGAGTTTGTTGGTGAAACTTATCGCATTATCGTTGATATCCTTGAGTACGATGCCTCTATTGCCCCGACTGGTGCCAAACTGCACTTTGACCAACTCTATTATTTCCTTCTCACGTGCCTTATTATCCAGGTATTCCTCTAGCTGCGCCCTGACTGTCGATAGTCTAATGATCTTGGAAATCAGTGCCACATCTATCTATACTAGCCTATCCATCCATAGGATGCCTCCATGTACGCAGGCGACTAGTTGTTTGACACAGAGCTCGACATTCTTACCATGCCCAAAATGTAGTATATCTAATAGGTTCATAATGTCAAAGTTATACATCTCGGTTATCCATTGCGTGTGCTCCATTATTGGTTTACCTAGGGGTCCAATTTCCCCTGTGTTTATTAAATAAGTCTCCTTGGCCAAATCTGGGAATTTGGCTGCATCATGCACATCATGGTTTGCATACCTAAGTTTTGGAACCATTCCCAACATATCATCCACAGTGATCACTACGTCTGGGAGATAAGGGAGTGTAATATCCATGGCGTCTTGCACCTTCATTTTCTGTCCCACAACAGATAGGCCTGCCTCTGCTGGGTCTGCGTCCTCTTCTTCCTTTTTGGGCTTCGATCGGTCGGTGATATCCTCAACCAACACTTCCTCACCTTCATGGGTCTGTCACGGTCCCATTGTTTCGTTAGGCTTCATAGGCATCTCAGGGTTAGGGTTCGGAATACCATTCTGAGCCCCATATTTCTTCCCTATTTCCCCTTGTTGCATTGTTGATGTTTCCTCTTCAACCCGTGTCAGACTGATTGACTTTGTGTCCGAGGTGGTGACGTCTTCTAGCTCGACCACATTTCCAGGTTATCTCATTCTTTCCTTGCGCCTCTGACCCTGCCAAGTAATCCATACATACTGGCTTGGAGTGTCGAACTTCGGTGGGGTCATCGTCTCTCTAAGTCTCACACTCGCTTGTTTCTCCATAAAATTCTAGCTCGAGCACACTCTTTGTATTTTTCTATGTGCTAAAAAATCACTAAGTGTTGAATAAATGTGCGCTTTTCACCTTTTATAGACTCCGTCGTGTCGGTTTCTCACTTTTTGCATGCATTTGCGCCAAGTGACAGATGTTATATATACGAGCATACCCATAGAGGTGAGGGGGAGTGCAGTGTGTGAGAAAGACACAATACGATGTGTGCATGGTGAGGAGAGGATGGTTGTATGCCGGTGTTGGTTATTGTAATTCTCCCTTGAATAATAAGAATATCGATTATCGTTGCCCCATGGTTTTTTCCCGTATTGAGTTTTCATATAAATCACTGTGTCAATTGTGTGATTATTGTTTTAGTTTAATCTCAATTTTTTCTTTGCTATTAAAATCTTCTTACGTTTTTGCTTCTGCTGCCTAACAATTAAAATATTTTAAACACATTGAGGTTAAGTTTTAGGTTAAACCACTAATTAATTTCCAAATTCAAAATCAAATATACAAACTGAGTCAAATCTGTCGATGAAGAGTCATAATCAAGGACGGAATAACAATAATGACGTAGAATAGCCTATTAGTTTGGTCGATCAGGAGCATGCAGAATTCCTTCCATGGAAGTTCATATTCATTAGGACTCTGATAGCCATTGAACAACAATCATAAGCATGCTATCAATGCTACAGAATTCTATTCTGCGCACATATATAATAAGAATGACACCGAGTGTTTACTCAATAATAAAAAAATAGACTGAGATTTTAAGTTCCAGTCAAAGAACGATTAGAATATATTCTAAAAACTATATTAAGTTTTAGGAAAACAATCACAAATTAATTGTCAAAGCCAATTATATAAATCCAGATAAATCCAGTCGAGTCTATCGATGAAGAGTGATGATCAAGGACAGAACAATTAAGTGGAATGGTGTAATGATGAGGAGTTGTAATCAAGGACGGAATAACAATAATGAAGTATAATAGACTAAAAGTTTGGCCTATATGGCATGCAGAATCCCTTCCATGGAAGTTCATATTTGTTAGGACTCTAATAGCCATTGAACAGTCATAGGCATGCCATCAATGCTACATAATTCTATTATATTATTATTGGAATTTGGCAGTCTAATTGGTAAAGAAGTCACAATTTTAGATTATTTAAATGACATTTTGAAATGATTTAAAATGTATAAATCAATTCAGCTATCTCAAACACCCTATAACATTATAACATCCAAAATATATAATCTCAATCAATCACTGAAGTATACAATTTTCTAACTCTCCTACCACCAAATTTTGAAGAAAACTTGTCCCAAAAAAACTATAAATGGTCAAAACGTAACATCACCGCAGCATACCTCGTTGTGTTTTTTACTCGACTTTGATTAAGCAGTAAAGTCCACACTCGACTGCTTACGTAGAAAATTTGATTTTTCTCTAAGAATGTGTTGACAGTTTGAAATGCAGAAAAATCAGACATTTCATGTGAATTGTATTCACCTTACCCTCTTTTGTATGAATCAGAGCCTGCCTAGCTGTCTTATTGACTCGAGTTTGATGAAGTAGTACTTATAAAGGTTGACTTTTCTTTTAAGAGTGTGTTGGCAATTGAAATGTAAAGAGTGGAAATTTTTTCATTGTACTGAGTTGAAGAAGAAATGTAACATAATTAATGTCTATGACATTAATGTTTATAAGTGGATTAATAAAATTAATAATAAACAAAATAAAAGTTGATATAAGATTGATAAAGTTTATTTTAAATTTAAACTTTCATTTCAATATGTTAAAATAGTGAAAAGGAAAGTATAATTATCATTATGAGGTTTCAAAGTTAAAAATAGTGGATAAAATTATATATTATGAATAGTGGGTTTTAAAGATTGGCTAATTATGTAGTAATCATCTCAATTAAAATTATGATGATGTTTTTCAATTTGTAGCACATTACAGATGATACAAGAGTAGTAATAGGATTTTGAAGCTAGAATTTTTATTTGGTCAAAACAAATGCGATGATTAAATTTGTGTTAGTGTTCGGCGATAACTGACTTAGAGATGCGGTTTTTGGAAGGTGTTAGCTATATGTTTTTTGAGAGAGGATTTAAATGATCCATTAGTTTGGCATATGTATTATTTTCCATAAGAGTAGGGAATTTTATAAACTCCTTGGCCAAGCATGGGGACGAATGTATCCTTAACTGTCGTGAATAGTTACTTACGGGTTTTGTGGGGTTTATAGAGAGTTTTAATATTCTTTTTGTCCAAAATATTATAAATACAATATGTAGTACCTTGGATATAAGGAAGAGAAATGAGAGTTGAGGGTGGGGAGAAGGAATGAGAATTTTTAGGCTTATAATGGTAGGTTAAAAAAAACCACCTTATTGACTTGAAAATTTGAATAACCATTACCATTCAACCAAGTCTAAGTCGACTAGGATTCTTTGTGAACAATGCAGTCTTTTAAACCTTCAGCCACATTCAAAAGCTTGAAAGGGAAAAAAGACAAAGAAAAAGACAAGAGATGCATAATGTGAGGGACCTTCGTTGGTCGAATCAGAAAAACCATAAGGAGAAAAAGATCATTGGTGTGTTGGAATGATTTGAGTATGGTGTCGACCAAGTAGATGTGGTAAGAGGAGAATCCCCAATAGTTATTAAGTGGAGTGAAAAATTGCATATAGTAGAGGCTTACATTGGCATCCTACAACTGGCAGAAACTACTGAAAGCATGGAAGTGGATGACTCAAGCCCCATATTATGTTTATCTCCAATCCCATAAGCAATAAGTCCCAAGACTCCAAATATGGATGAGATGTTTTGGGATAGATATTGGGCCAATTTTTCCAGTTGAGGTAAATTTGCAGGTCAATGGCAAAAAAATCCATATTCCTATAAAAATCATAAATAAGGGATTATATGGGTGCCCCCCAGGTAGTTGACTTCCATGGGTGGAAATAAGAAGTTGCCAAGATCCGGATGTTTCAGTCCTAGTACATCTACATCACACCCTTCAAAAAATAAACCAAGGATGATAAAACCAGAGTCCATAACTTAAGGCCTGGATTGGTCTAGACAAGAAAGAGAAGATAAAAGGAAAAAATAACTCAGAGAAGAAGTCTCAATCGATCAACTTGTAAACGCTCACCACCTGAATCCTTCAACACTAGTTGACCAACCTATGTAGACACAACCAATATTGCAAGAGCTAGTTTTCGATCAACAACAAAGTTAAAAAACACTTGAGCTAGCTAATGATGGTCTCTCGTGACGCATTAGAAGCAATGCAAACCTAGAAAAACAACATTATGTTAACTTGGAGTGATTATTCAAGGTACTTTTACAATGAATTTGAATGTGGTGTAATAAGATGAAACGTAGGAAATTGAATTAACTTTCCGAATATACAACTTCTATTCATAGAAATTATGAATAACTATGTCAAATTTGATTTTTTCTAACAATGGTATCTTATTTTTCCAACAAAATATAAGGTATATGTTTTTGTTCATGCAGGTGTTGAGTACCTTAAAGATGGAATTTCGTTCCAAAAACTTGTATACTTGTAGAGAACCCGCTATTCTTGTGTGGTGTATCTTTTTCAAATTTACAATAGTACTTTTATATAGTTTTTAAATTATCAAAACCAATATATCCCTGAAATTACAACATCTTTTTTTCATGTAGGATAAGAGGGTCTTAACATGATCAAAACAATTTCTTATTTTTTTGAGATCATAGATATCGGTTGCCTCTAGTGATGCATATAACTCATTTGAGAAATGGTTAAGATGACAAAAAGTTATAGAAGAAATAAGAGAGGTATGTATTCTAGGATTTTGATATATGCGAAGAATTGTTTTTATTAAAAATAGTAAACAATATTATTATTTTTTTTAAATTATATATATGGAATCTATATAGTCGAATCTACCTATGTATGTAGTTTTGTCAACAATTGAATTCTTTAGACTATAGAAAAAAAATGTTAAACACGGAGATATTGATAGGTGTTCAAAAAAATGGAGTTTTTTTAATCAATTTAGAGACTGAACCACTAGGTTTTTCATCCCGAATCTAAATCCAAGGCAACCAAGTCAGCATACACGTTGTCAATCCTGCCAAAAAAAATGAATTCAAAAGAAAGCGCACACGTTCTTAAGAGCACGTGCGTGCTCTAAGAACATGCACACATTCCTAATAACACACATGCGCTATACGAACGTGCATACATTCCTAAGAGCACACATGCATTCTTATAATATATTTTTTCTTTGTTATTCCTCTCTTTCTATCTCTCTCTATCCTACATCTACTTCCCTTCTCTATATCCCTCTCACTCTCCCTCTCTACCCCCCCCTATCTATCTCCCTTTCTCTCCCTCTCACACTCCTATACATGGTAAGACCTAGACATGGAAAGACTTACACATCACAAGGAATGGAAATACCCAAAACTAGACCTTGCCTTGACATGCCTCAGACTCTCTCTCTCTCTTTGTCCCTCCCTCCCATATTATTCCCCCACCCTCTCTTCCACCTCTCTCCTCATTGTTAGTATCAGTCTCAGTCTCTCTCTGATCCTCTTTCTCTCTCTATTCCCCCTCTCTATCTCCCTCTGTATCCCCCCTTCCTCTCACGCTCTCTCTACCCCCCCTTTTATGTCTCTCTCTTCGCTTCCCTTCCTCTCACTATTCCTCTCTCTACTCCCCCTCTCTGTCTTCCTCTCCCTCCCACTCACTCTCTCTCTCTACCCCTCCTCTTTGTCTTTCTCTCTCCCCCTCACACTTTCACACGCTCTTTCTCTCCACCCCTCCACCATGTAACATCCCCATTATAATCCCCAGTTTAATTAATGCTTATGTAGATATAATGTGTCGCTACTACCAAAGCGATGTAATATGCAAATTGTATTTGAATGTTTTAATAATAAAATGTGATGCCAACTGCTAAGAGGACATGGACAAGCGATGGGGACTGAATTAATCCACAAGAGGGGGGAGTGTCTAGGATAATGGCCAAGAGGGGTCCAAGGGTTAAATACCCATGTATATTCATTTAACCCATTTTCCTAAAATTTCTAATTGTAAATGAACCTTCCCATTTTTTATTGAGTGTTCCCAAAGCCAATCATTGAATATATGTAAGAGAGTGGGTGTAAGTGGTCACATCCCAAATTTATTGGACACATGGGGTTGAGTACAATCATCTTGGGGAAGTGTGTGAGTCAATCAAGAAAGTCAATGGAGGGGAAATTCGTATGGATGGGGGAAACAATTTTACACATTGAGTTTTTTGTGCATGAGGAACAAGTAGATATCAACAAAGAGAGCTTGGAGTTGGTGCAACCATGGAGGGAGAATTATAAAGCAAAATCGAGCTTAATTCGAGTGAATTAGAGATGGAAAACTAAAGAGCCAGGTTTTCGGGCCTAAAGAGTGAACTCATGTGTGATTTGCACTAAAACAACAAGTGTTTTCTATTGGTGTTTTGATAGTTTTCCTAGAAACAATTTCGCTTGAGTTTCCATTGAGATATTCCTAGTTGTTTGTGATACATAGACCCTGATAAAAGAATGGGATGCTCAAGGGACTTAGATGAGTGAAGGGCTACATTCTTTGGGTTTTACATGTCAAGAGGAAGAGAGCTGGTGGAAAATTAGGATAATTGTAGGAGATTATCAGTTGGGTTGAGAGTTTTATGAGTTATGAGTGGATTCTGAGAGACCACCCTCTTTTGTGGATTGCTAGACTCATCTCAGGGGTGAATGGCTGTTGAGATTTGGAATAGTTAGTCTATGGTTGGGTGGAACGTTTGTCCCATGCAGTTGGTTGCACAAACATTTTTATAAGATAAGTGTTTTATCTTACTATTGTGTAAATTTATGTGTTTATTTGTTGTGCATCAACTCTGTGTAAATTAGGATGATTTATATGTTGATGTAATGAGTTGTTTATTTGCATTTCATGTTGATTATCAACATGCTTTAGATGCATATATTTTATGGTTATAGACAGTAGATAAATTTGTTTTAAATTCGTAGTTGTAAGCTAAAGGAAAATTGACTAACAGTAAAAGAATTAATTTAGATAGCAGAAATTTCATTTTTATGTTTATTCTACACCGTAATATCCCTCGATTGGGCTGGGGGACATTACAATATGGTATCATATCTCTGGTTCAAACATCAGACTTGTATGGGCCAAGATGGTTGCGAATTCATGAAATTCATCGTTGCATATTTTGTCTATGACAGGTTTGGGGAAAAACAAAGATCTTAGATAGAAATCCCTAATTATGTGAGTGAAATCAGGGTTTTAATGACCTTAGATGGTTTGACAAGATTAATAGAGTAGAGCGTTGAAGTTGCATGTCGAAATTCGACATGGAATGGTCAAAATTCAAAATTCGAGTTTTAATGGTCACCTGTAGAGTTATAGGAAATTTGGTGGATCGACGGTTGATATCTCTTTTGAACTCGATATCGACAACTAAGATTCATCATGATAAATATACAAATTCCTAAGGATTTGACCATTTAAAAGGTTGATGAGATCAACGACTAGGATTAAATTGGGGGTTCATGAAACATAATGGATCCACAGTGTAAATAAATCAGAGAAAATTCTAAATTTTTCTAAGTGTTAAAGTTCACCAAGAGAAATCGTCGAGGGCCAATAGATAGATCGACTAAAATGACAAAGAGTTTGGGTCTGCCATAAGACATCTCTAACTGTTGATGGTCGATGGTTGGGGGTCGGTCGAATCCGACAAAGTATTTTCAATCACCAATGAAAATCATCGATGGTCGATGGGTTAATGGTTGGGGGTCAGCGGATTTTGGCGAAATGTTCAAATCAAGCAAGAGAAGTCACTGATGACCGATGTTTCGATAGTTCGACGTCGACCGAATTCAGCGAGGTGTCTGGGTTGTCCAAGAGAATTAGTCGATGGTCGATGGGGAAAAGAGGATGGTAACATTTCATGCCACATCATTATTCACGTGTCATGACATGTAACCCAAGATGACACCTCAGGATGACATTTTGAAATGATTTAAAATGTATAAATCAATTCAGCTATCTCAAACACCCTATAACATTATAACATCCAAAATATATAAGCTCAATCATTGAAGTATACAATTTTCTAACTCTCCTACCAAATTTTGAAGAAAACTTGTCCAAAAAAAACTATAAATGGTAAAAACGTAACAACGCCATATCATACCTCGCTGTCTTTTTTTCTCGACTTTGATTAAGCAGTAAAGTCCACACCCGACTGCTTACCTAGAAAATATGATTTTTCTCTCAGAACGTGTTGACAATTTGAAATGCAGAGAAGTCATATGTTTCATGTGATTTGTATTCACCTTACCCTCTTTTCTATGAATCATAGCCTACCTAGCTGTCTTATTGACTCGAGTTTGATGAAGTAGTACTTAGAAAGGTTGGCTTTTCTTTTAAGAGTGTGTTGGCAATTGAAATGTAAAAGAGTGGAAACTTTTTCATTGTGTTGAGTTAAAGAAGAAAGGTACCATAATTAATGTCTATGACATTAAAATGTATACGTTGATTAATAAAATTAATAATAAAACAAATGAAAGTTGATATGTTTATAGGATAATTATATTAATTTTTTTCATAAGATTGATAAAGTTTATTTTAAATTTAAACTTTCATTTCAATATGTTAAAATAGTGAAAAGGAAAGTATAATTATCATTATGAGTTTTCAAATTTAAAAATAGTGGATAAAGTTTGGGCTTTCAAGATTGGTTAATTATGTAGCAATCATCCCAATTAAACTTATGAGGATATTTTTAAATTTGTAGCACTTTACTAATGATACAAGAGTAATAATAGGGTTTTGAAGCTAGAATTTTTATTTGGTCAAAACAAATGCAATGATTAGATTTGTGGGAGTGTTCGGCAGATGCGGTTTTTGGAAGGTGTCATCTATATGTTTTTGGAACTTTGTAAACTCCTTCACCAAGCATGGGGTCGAATTTATCCTTAAATGTCGTGAATAGTTGCTTACGGGTTTTGTGGGGTTTAAAGAGAGTTTTAATATTCTTTTTGTCCAAAATATTATAAATACAATATGTAGTACCTTGGATATAGGGAAGAGAAATGAGAGCTGAGAGTGGGGAGAAGGAATGAGAATTTTTAGGTTTACAATGGCAGGTTAAAAAAAAACCACCTTATTGACTCGAAAATTTGAATAACCATTAGCCATGTTGGAGGGCCTAGTCGACTATGTTGACTAGACCCACCATTCAACCAAGTATAAGTCGACTAGGAATGTCAAATCACCAACCAAGGTAGTTAAACAGTTGTAACTACCTAATAACTAATTCAAAAGTATAGATATGGGATCATGAATGTAAGAATGTAGTCGTATATTTTGCTATCTAGCTATAATAAAGGATAGTTTTTGTTGGTATATTGATCCAGGTGGATATCGCTAGCCACCCACCTTTTCCAATCGGCTCAAAATAATTTTCTGGCAATTTTGGTAATTTACTATTTTTAGTAGTTTTTAATTTTCGGGGCTATTTTGAGGGCCTAAATGAAGGATTTTAGAGATCTAGCTTCTCAATGATAGTCAAAGACATGATAGAGCCCCCAAAATAAATCTCCTCGACGATACCTTTCCAATGGGTTATCATACACCTAAAACATAGACCGTACGCAAAAGTTACAACCCCAAGAAGTTGATGTACTGACTTACCCAAACGGGGCCCACATGAATTTTGGTGTTTCATATCCTAGGGTTAGGTTTTTGGATGTATAGGGTTTTTTGGCATTCCTGTTTATTGTAAAAACGCCTTCAAAGCCTCATTGTGATCATCTTCTTGTGAATGCGAGTAGCTGCCACATCTCTTCTCAAAGATAAGCTTCCACCATTCTAGCGAGTCTTTCACTCTGTATTTTTACAGTCTCTGTACATTTATTTCATTAATAGAAATCATGTATTACTGTGTATTTTTGCCTTTGGTTATATTTCCGATATATCTCTGTTATATTACTGTTTCTCTTTCAATATCTCTATATATTTCTGTGTTATATCTCCGCTCGCATTTTGTGCCGAAAATAATACGGATCATCTATCCATTACTTTCTCTTCCTTCTCTCTTCTATGTGTATATATGTATAATGCTTGTATAATACATTATGTGAAGTATTATTGGTATCCTCTCTACACAATCCCCTAGATTACAACACTGGTTTTGCTGCCGGTAGTACTTGATCTAGGACAATTTGATAAGATTATGCACACATATATGTTGATCTTGAAAGAGATCCGTGAAAGGTGGAAGATAAAAATAAACAATTATATGAAGAAATATGTGAGAAGAAATCGACTCACATTTGCAGAAATAAAATCCCAGTTCTTCATCGAGAAACAATTTTATTTCGGAGCAATCCCCGAAGAAATAAAAAAGTACATTGATAGACCCGCACATGAATAATCTCACCAACAATGAGCAATTGATGTAAAAAATAATTAACGGGGGCAAAACAAACTTGCATGAGTGGTTTGAAAACATTGCAAACAAATTTTATGAAGAACAAGCAATTGAAAAGAGAACATCCTTTGATAACATCAAACAAAGGTACTACGAAAATGTTCATGACATCTTATTATGTACCATACCTTCTTTATTACACAAATTTCTCCTTGAAAAAGGAGTTGGCCATATCGTGGATTATCGAACTCCTTTATATGAACCTATCAATATTGACTGGAAACGTATAAAACAACACTGGGAACAATTCCTTGAAGATGATTGTAAAGATACCGAAGAAGCATGGGAGTTATTTTTTAATAAATAGACATGGAAAACACCTACATCGTCGTCGAACTAGAGTAGGTCAGGGTCGATGATGGGGGAGTAGTTTTCCCTGAGATGCCTCAGTTGGATTAAGACATGATCAACCTGCACCAAAGAGAAAGCATGTGAGCAAGAAGGAGGAAGTTGATTGAAAATAATAGAGAATATACATTGGATGAATAAACAAAGAAAAGAAATACGTGAAGAATGCAGTCCTGTAAACCTTCAGTCGACATTCAAAAGTTCGAAAGGGACAAAAGACAAAGAAAAAGACAAGAAATGCATAATGCGAGGGACCTTCGTCGGTCGAATCAGAAAAATCATTAGGAGAAAAACATCACTGGTGTGTTGGAATGATCTTAGTATGGTGTCGACCAACTAGATGTGGTAAGAGGAGAAACCCCAATAGTTAGTAAGTGGAGTGAAAAATTGCATATAGTAGAGGCTTTCATTGGCACCCTACAACTAGCAGAAACTATTGAAAGCATGGAAGTGGGTGACTTAAGCCCCATATTATGTTTATCTCCAATCCCATAAGAAATAAGTCCGAAGACTCCAAATATGGATGAGATGTTTTGGGATAGATATTGGGCCAATTTTTTTAGTTGAGGAAAATTTGCAGGTCAATGGAAAAAAGAACATCCCTATTCCTATAAAAAGAATAAATAATGGATTATATGGCTGCCCCCCAGGTAGTTGACTTCCATGGGTGGAAATAAGAAGTTTCCAAGATCTGAATGTTTTAGTCCCAGTAAATCTACATCACACCCTTCAACAACTAAACGAAGGATGATAAAACCCGAGTCCATAACTCAAGGATCGGAGTGGTCTAGACAAGAAATAGAAGATAAAAGGAAAAAATAACTCAGAGAAGAAGTCTCAATCTATCACCATATAAATAGTCACCATCTAAATCCTTCAACACTAGTTGAGAAACCCATGCAGACATAACCAGTAGTCAAGAACTAGTTGTCAATCAACAACAAAGTAAAAAAAAAATACCTAATCTAGCTAATGATGGTCTCTCGTGACGCATTAGTAGCAATGAAAACCTAGAAAAACAACAATATCTTAATTTGGAGTGATTATTCAAGGTACTTTTGCAATGAATTTGAATGTGGTGTAAGAATATGAAATGTAGGAAATTGAATTAACTTTCCGAATATACAACTTATATTCATAGAAATTGTGAATAACTATGCCAAATTTGATTTTTTCTAACAGTGGTATCTTATTTTTCCAACAAAATATAAGGTATATGTTTTTGTTCATGCAGGTTTTGAGTACCTTAAAGACGGAATTTCGTTCCAAAAATGTTATACTTGTAGAGAACCCCCTTTTCTTGTGCAGTGTATCTTTTAGAAATTTATAATATTAATTTTATATATTTTTAAAATTATCAAAGCCAATATATCCCTGAAATTACAACGTCTTTTGTTCATGTAGGATAAGAGAGTCTTAACATTATCAAAACAATTTTTTATTTATTTTAGATCATAGATATCGTTCTCCTCTAGTGCTACATATAAATCATTCAAGAAATGGTTAAGATGACAAAAAGTTATAGAAGAAATAAGAGGGATGTATTCTAGGATTTTGATCTATGCGAAGAAAAAAATATATTAAAAATAGTAACCAATATTAAAAAAAAATTAAATTGTATATTTGGAATCTACATAGCCGACTCTACCTATGTATGTAGTTTTGTCAACAACTGAATTCTTTAGACTATAGAAAAATAATGCCAAACAAAGAGATATTGATAGGTGTTCACAAAAATGGAGGTTTTTATCAATTTAGAGACTGAACCACTAGGTTTGTCATCCCGAATATAAATCCAGGGAAACCAAGTCAACATACACGTTGTTATTCCTGCCAAATAAATTGAATTCAAAATAAAGCGCACACGTTCTTAAGAGCACGTGTGTGCTCTAGGAACACACACACATTCCTAATAACACAGATGTGCTATACAAACGTTCATACATTCCTAAGAACATGCATGCATTCTTATAATATATTTTTTTCTTTGTTATTCCTCTCTCTCTCTCCTACATCTACTTCCCCTCTCTCTCTACCCCCCTGTTTATCTCCCTTTCTTTCTCTCTCACACTCCTATACATGGTAAGACCTAG
>SNQJ01S0003167.1:124807-141198 GCA_010110895.2 Picea sitchensis
ACCCCCTCCCCTTCTACGTGTCCCTCTTTGCTCCCCATCCTCTCACTATCACTCTCTCTACTCCCCCTCTACATCTCCCTCTCCCTCCCTCTCACTCTCTCTCTCTCTCTCTACCCCTCCTCTTTGTCTTTCTCTCTCCCCCTCACACTCTCACGCGTTCTTTCTCTCCACCCCTCCACCATGTAACATCCCCATTATAATCCCTAGTTTAATTAATTCTTATGTAGATATAATGTGTGGCTACTGCCAGAACGATGTAATATGCGAATTGTATTTGAATGTTTTAATAATAAAATGTGATGCCAACTACTAAGAGGAGATGGACAAGAGATGGGGAGTGAATTAATCCACAAGAGGAGGGGAGTGTCTAGGATAATGGCCAAGAGGGGTCCAAGGGGGAAATACTCATGTATATTAATTTAACCCATTTTCGTAAAATTTCTAATTTTAAATCAACCTTCCGAGTTTTGATTGAGTGTTCCCAAAGCCAATCATTGAATATAGGTGCTCGCTAGATTCACATATCAAATTATTTGCACACCAACTTACATAAATACAAAGTCTCCAAACCTTAAGTCACATTAAAAACTTTGTTTCTACCTACACAAGTAGACAATTGGCCAAATTTTACAAACATGTTCATTCCATTATAATTCAATGGTAAATGAATTATGATGGGCCCACTTTATCTTCCAACAGGAATGTATTTCATACCTTCCATCTAAATAAAGAGGAAATTTAATGGAAAAAAAATCTAAACAAAGCTTGTAGTATTGCTTAGTATTTGAACAAATACATGTGATGGCATACATGTTTTTTTATTCATATTACAAGGAGAAAATAAATGGAATACTAGATTTGGAAAGGAATTTACCATAATTCTTGTACTTTTTAAGAATTTGGACATTGCTTGTCATTGGCACAAATCACAAATAATAAGTGTGATCCCTTTTGCCATATCTTTTGCAAAATTGTGTACCAGTCAAATCATATGAAGTCTACAATGTATACATATATTACTAGAGAAGAAAAAACCTTTGACTTTAATAAGATTCAAGAGGAGTGAACTAATCATAACCAATCTAATGACATAATGATATACATTTTGTTTTGAGTAAAATTTAACAAATGCCAAGGCCCTAAAAATGACCTATAAAATAAGACTCTGTGAGTTATGACATTTACATAGACAGTTATGACATTTACTTATATCAAGTACTTTTATCTCTCAAGGTACATTATAAAATGGTATTTTTAGTACTAAGTTTTAATTGATATTCTAGAACTTTGGTGATTGATATGTTTTCCTTCATTTAGTTGAAGCACACTTACTTTGTCGCGATGCTCATATTGAGTTTGAACCCCTATTGTTCCTAGTGACATAGTCAATCTTCATCAAGAGTGTGTCAAGTTGATTTGGTTATATTTGCCAATAGTTTCTTGCTAAATTATTGGCAATAGAAAAACCTTTTAGTAAATAGGGCAAACCATTGGTTTTTATTACAGAGTTTGATCCCTTCACTAAAATTGAACCCATGATCTCTCCAATTTTGAAGGAGAGATGTCACATATAGCTCATGACCTCTTGAGCTAATCCTCAAAACTAAATCATTAGTAATTATATTAAATATTTTTAAGAATTTTAAAGTATTGTATAAATGTCATCTGAAAGAAAATTTATTTTTTCATAGATGATTTTATTAGTCCAATAAATTATAGAATTTTCCCTCACACAAAATGTTTAGTCCAAAAAAGAAAATACTACCTATGTTAAAATTTGCATGCTCGTTCACTACTTTACCCCTACAATGCTCTTATGTCATATTGGAGGTTACAAAGTTGTAGCTTCTTCTATGTTTTGTACATAATTATATAAATAAAATGTTTAAACAGATGGTACAATTGCAAATATCATTGTTGTTTTTATCATTTTCCTATATGTTTATGCCCTAGCCTAGTGTTTGCCAATGTAATTAGAAGATAACACGAAGAGTATGTAGGTCTTTCCAATTTTGAGAAGATACATATAGTTTACCTTACGAACAATTAATGTAAAATTAAATCTAACTAATATCAATCACATGATTTTGTATCTACTAGTAATTAGTGATGATAATAAAATTTACCTTCTATTTTATTTCAGTTGCATATCAAATTATGATTGAATATATGGATAACAAATAGCTTTAGATGATATCTAGAATTAAAAAATGTACATGTGTAACATCTTTTGTTTTTTTATATATATTTGGACAAATTTATTAAGCCATTCACTTATTTATATTATCTTTGTTTCATCCTTTGTTGTCTCAGTAAATATGATGGTCATAAAAGAATATGTTACTCAATTTGTTTCGACGTTCCTTTCCCCTTCTTCAGGGTATATTAGTTAATAAAAATAATAATAATAAAAATGAAAGTTGATATGTTTATAGGATAATTATGCTAGTTTTTTTTATGATATGGATAAATTTTACTTTAAATTTAAAGTTTCATTTCTATATGTGAAAATAAAATAGTCTAAAGGAAAGTATAATTATGAGTTTTCAAAGTAAAAAAGTTGTTAAAGTAATTGAGTTATAAAATTGGATGAAGTTATATATTATGAAAAGTGGGATTTTAATTATGTAGCAATCATCCCAATTAAAATTACCAATGTTTTTCATTTCTAGCACTTTCCAAGATGATAGAAGAGTTGTAATAGGGTTTGAAGCTAGAATTTTAGGTTTTTGAAAACAAATCAGATGATTAGATTTGTGGGAGTGCTCTGTGATAACTGACTTAGAGATGCATTTTTTGGAAGATGCCAGCTATATGTTTTTTGAGACTGGGTTTAAAGGATCTATCAATTTGGCATATATATGGTTTTCCATAAGAGTAGGAAATTTTATAAACTCCTTGGCCAAGCATGGGGTTAGATTTATCCTTAACTATCATGAATAGTTGTTTACGTGTTTTATGGGGTTTAAAGAGAGTTTTAATATTCTTTTTTGCCAAAACCTTAGAAATATGATATACAATAATGTTGATTAAGTCTCTCACTTCTTGGGCTGACCTAGGTTCAGATCTCAACATGTTTCCAACAAAACCCTTTAAAACTATCGACCCTCTTGGTAAACCAGAAGGCAACACTGCACGCATAGTGCATAACGCAGTCTCACCCGAGATAGATCTAAGGGTGACTGCAATTCTCAAGTGCCTACAGTCTAGGAATGAGTGGGGATCTAGGAGTATATTCTTTCTTTTCTTTATGCATTAAACTTGTTATTGATTCAAGTATTCCTAGGATTCATTCATCTGTAGGCTTATGCATGCATTCTAATCCATCTAGTTAATCATTCATTCGTAAGATAACCATTAATAAGAAGTAAGAATTCAATAAAAATAAGATATAACACATGTTTTACCGTGGTTCACCCCCTCCTAGGCTACGTCCACAAAGATTTGGCTTCTTTGCTCTTTTATTTAGTTAGCTGCAAAATCTAGCGCTACGTGCATTACATATTCAATCATAGACTCTTGATGAGGTTAATGAACCTTTGTGAGGAGGACTAGATCACACCATGCTCCTCAGCCTCTGATCTAACCCTCAAAATCTACCCTATTCTACCCTTCTACAACTCAACAACTTTCAATAACAACTATCAACAAAACTTTAGGCACTTAACCAATCGATCAGTAAACCCCCGCTCAACCTAGACCTCCTAGGTTCTTATTTATACTATTTTACAAGCATACAGTCATTACAACCTTTTTCAAAAACCCTCACCCTAATATGGTTAGGATTTCCTTCCTCCTCACACGTGGCTTTTCCTCTTGCATGTTGCTTTTCCTTTTTTTTTTCTACATGTTGCTTTCTTGCCAGCTGTTGTGCATGCTAGAAAATTAGGTCTTTCATCAAAATAGGTATGCGCCCAATAGGCCCCCAACAATGACATGTGGCTCGTCCTGAGCCACTCAAATGGTACACGCTCCTTGTATTGTTGTTTCCAAACTGTGAAACTTTTCTGCTAGTTCCTTTCCTTTTGCCTTGATCTGCAACGTTTTTCTTGTTAGCACCTCCAATGACTGCGTTGTTATTTTGTCCTGCATCAATGCTACGCCCTATGTTTATGCTTGTGCCATACTTTTCTTATCTTCCTCCAACTGCATAACCATTTGTGTGGCTTGTTCTTGGAGGGTTTCCAATTCAACTTGTCTTTCTTGCTTCTTTGTCTGCGCGGTTTTCAACTCTGTCTACAGAGTCTCATTTCTTGAGTGCCCTTCAAGCGCTCTATGATGCTCACTTTTTTCTACCTTTGCTTTAGCTCTTGTATGGCGGTGTTGATTGTCTCATCTTCTTGGTCCCACTGTTAGACCTTCTCGTCTTCCTCCAGGATAGTCCATATCTACGCGGCTTTGTCAAACAACTCTTCTACCTCCCTTGCTTATTTCTCCATCTCATCTATCTGGAGTGCAAATTGTTGTTCTCTCTACTCTTGAACCTCGGGAGGATTCGTAGGATCGAGCCTTTCTTTGAGCTCCTCAATTTCTTGCTTATATCTGTCAATTGTTTGTGCGATCATGTTGATCTTCTCCTTTGCACTCCTCTTAGGTGCTTGCACACTGTCTGGGATACGATTGTAAACCATTGTTAATCCCTGTTCCAGTTTATCTACTCATCCTTTGTCCTCTTATTTCTCCGAAGTTAGTTGGTCGCATGTGATTTGTAGCATTTCAATGACTCCTCTACCCACCTCCAAGTTGGTTTCATCCACGCAGTCCCTGGATTGCACCTCTTGAATTATGTCGTCGTGGAGTCCATGCAGTGCCTTGGTGGGTATTTGTGCCATGACAACTTCAAATTGCTCCACGTCCCCCATGGCTTTCTATGCAGTCTCTTGATTCATTATGATCATTTGGCATGTGACTGTAAAAGTCTCCCTGCCTTCGGCTACCAACTTCATTGTCTCACCTCCTTCTTTATGCACAGGTGATCACTGTGTATTTTCTTGTTGTTGCGTTGTGGCCTATGGTCATGCTTGGATTTGTAGTTGTTGTAGATTCTCATGGACCTCTATGAGCTTGGAGATGATCTATTCTCATTGCGCTTTTGCAATGAGGACCATTTCTTCCCCCCTATCTCAGACCTTGTCTGCGACTAGCTCCACATCATCCTCTGTCAGGGTGATAACTGGGTCTTATGTGTCATACTTCTTTTAATTCTGTGCCTCTTTTATCTACATTGGCTTCCTTATTGTCCGTGAGGGTTGTGCCCCACTTGTTGTACCCTAGGTCCTTTATTTTCCATCCTGTGAAGTATCTTTCTTTCCAGTCTCTAGTTGGCTTCTTGTCCTTGTTGTTGTTGTTGTTCTCCTTGGTCGTTTTGGTACTGCGTTGCTCCCGGTTGGTTGATTTTGTGTTGTATTCGTTGTAGTATTATTGGACCGACTATTTTTTCTCGCTACAGAGCCTGCTTCAGCCTTGTACTTAGGTCTGGAGGATTGCACCGTGATTGGCCCTTGACTATCCAGTCCACCTCTTCCTTGGTGATGCAATACTGCATTTCTAGCCATGTTTTATTTGGATCCCTTGCGACCTAGATCCACATGTGGTGTCGGTATGCCTTGAACTTGGCTATCCCTTCTATCTCCTGGATCACCTCCACAAGTATGCACCATGCATTAGCTGTGCGTTTTTGTATTTCTTCCAGCAACATTGCAAAAACTATGTTGATTGCTTGTTGTGTCTTGTTATCCTTGGCCTGCCATAGGGACTCATATCTGGCCGCATAACATTTCCCTATCTTATCCAAGAATGTTGATAATTTTGGCTCCTCCCATCCTGCCAATGCTATTAAAATGATCAACTAGGAGTAATGGAACTGAATTCCATTTTCCCATGCGTCTCTACAATCTATCAAAAACTAGATTAGCAGGTATGGCACCCAGCTGAACATTACTCCTTTCGCGTAGTGCGCGACTATTGCAATAACGCCTACTGGCCCTTCTTCTTTTTAGTATTTCCTCAATAGTTTGAAATCCATGAGCTTGCTAGAAAACCTTGTCACATTATCGTTGATATCCTTGAGTACAATGCCTCTATTTCCCCAACTAGTGCCAAACCATGCTTTGACCAACTCTGTTATTTCCTTCTCGCACGCCTTGTTATCCAAGTATTCCTCTAGTTGCACGCTGACTATCGGTAGTCCGATGATCTTGGAAATCAGTGCCATGTCTATCTATATTGGCCTATCCATCCACATGATGTATCCATGTATGTAGGAGACTAGTTGTTTGACACAGAGCCCAACATTCTTATAGCCCCCGAAATGAGGTATATCTAATAGGTTCATAATGTCAGAGTTATACATCTCGATTATCCATTGTGCGGGCTCCATTATTGGTTTATCGAGGGGTCCAATTTCCCTTGTGTTTATTAAATAAGTTTCATCAGCCAAATCTGGAAATTTTTCCGCATCGCACACGTCATGTTCTGCGTACCTAGGTTTTAGCACCTTTCCCAGTAGATCATCCACAATGATCACTTTGTCTGGGAGATAAGGGAGTGTAATATCCATGGCGTCTTCCACCTTCCTTTTTTGTCCCACAACAGATAGGCCTACCTCTGTTGGGTCTACATCCTCTTCTTCCTTTTTTGGCTCTGGTCGATCGGTGATATCCTCGACCAACACTTCCTCGCCTTTGTGGGTCTGTCGCGGTCCCATTGTTTCATCAGGATTCACAGGTGTCTCAGGGTTAGGGTTTGAAACACCATTCTGAGCCCCGAAGCTCTTTCTTATTTCCCCTTGTTGCACTGTTGATGTTTCCTCTTCAACCCGTGTCGGGCTGATTGACTCTGTGTCCGAGGTTTATCATTGCCTCATGGTTTTTTCTCCTATTATGTTTTCATATAAATCACTGTGTCGATTCTGTAATTGTTGTTCTGGTTTAATCTCATTTTTTTCTTTGCTATTAGAATCTTATTACGTTTTTGCTTCAGCTGCATACCAATAATATTTTAAACTCATTGAAGTTAAGTTTTAGGTTAATAACCACGAATTAATTTCCAAATTCAAAATCAAATATACAAACCGAGTCAAACTTGTCGATGAAGAGTCATAATGAAGGACGGAATAACAATAATGACGTAGAATATCCTATTAGTTTGGCCTATCAGGAGCATGCAGAATTCCTTCCATGGAATTCCATATTCGTTATGATTCTGATAGCCATTGAACAATCATAGGCATGTCATCAATGCTACAGAATTCTATTCTGCGCACATATATAATAAGAAGGACACCACGTGTTTACTCAATAATAAAAGATAGACTGAGATTTTAAGTGCCAGGCAAAGAACGATTAGAATATATTCTAAAAACTATATTAAGTTTTAGGAAAACAACAACAAATTAATTGTCAAAGCCAATTATATAAATCCAGTCCAATCTGTCGATGAAGAGTAATGATCAAGGACAGAACAATTAAGTGGAATATTGTAATAGTTTGGCCAATTAGTCAAATCTGTCGATGAAGAGTTGTAATCAAGGACGGAATAACAATAATGAAGTATAATAGACTAAAAGTTTGGCCGATATAGCATGCAGAATCCCTTCCATGGAAGTTCATATTTGTTACAGAATTCTATTCTATTATTACTGGAATTTGGCAGTCTAGTTGGTAAAGAAGTCACAATTTTAGATTATTTAAATGGCATTTTGAAATGTATAAATCAATTCAGCTATGTCAAAAACCCTATAACATTATTATAACATCCAAAATATATACAATTTTCTAACTCTCCTACCAAATTTTGAAGAAAACTTGTCCAAAAAAAACTATAAATGGTAAAAATGTAACATCACCATAGCATACCTCGCTGTCTTTTTTTCTCGACTTTCATTAAGCAGTAAGGTCCACAGTCGACTGCTTACGTTGAAAATCTGATTTGAAATGCAGAGAAGTCAGACGTTTCTATGAATCATAACCTGCCTAGCTGTCTTATAAAGGTTGGCTTTTCTTTTAAGAGTGTGTTGGCAATTGAAATGTAAAAGAGTGGAAACTTTTTCATTGCGCTGAGTTGAAGAAGAAAGGTAACATAATTAATGTCTAAGACATTAATGTGTATACGTTGATTAATAAAATTAATAATAAAACAAATGAAAGTTGATATGTTTATAGGGTAATTATATTAATTTTTTTTTATAAGGTTGATAAAATTTATTTTAAATTTAAACTTTCATTTCAATATGTTAAAATAGTGAAAAGGAAAGTATAATTATCATTATGAGTTTTTAAAGTTAAAAATAGTGGATAAAGTTTGGGCTTTCAAGATTGGTTAATTATGTAGCAATCATCGCAATTAAAATTATGAGGATGTTTTTCAATTTGTAGCACTTTATTAATGATACAAGAATAATAATAGGGTTTTGAAGCTAGAATTTTTATTTGGTCAAAACAAATGCAATGATTAGATTTGTGGGAGTGTTCGACAGATGCAGTTTTTGGAAGGTGTCAGCTATATGTTTTTTGAGAGAGGATTTAAAGGATTAGTTTGACACGTGTATTATTTTCTATAAGAGTAGGGAACTTTGTAAACTCATTCGCCAAGCATGGGGTTGAATTTATCCTTAAATGTCGTGAATAGTTTCTTACGAGTTTTGTGGGCTTTACAGAGAGTTTTAATATTATTTTTGTCCAAAATATTATAAATACAATATGTAGTACCTTGGATATAGGGAAGAGAAATGAGAGCTGAGGGTGGGGAGAAGGAATGAGAATTTTTAGGTTTACAATGCCACGTTAAAAAAAACCACCTTATTGACTTGAAAATTTGAATAACCATTAGCCGTGTTGGAGGGCCTAGTCGACTATGTCGACTAGACCCACCATTCAACCAAGTATAAGTCGACTAGGAATGTCAAATCACCAACCAGGGTAGTTAAACAGTTGTAACTACCTAATAACTAATTCAAAAGTATAAATATGGGATCATGAATGTAAGAATGTAGTTGTATATTGTGCTATCTAGCTATAATAAAGGATAGTGGTTGTTGGTCTATTGATCCAGGTGGATATCGCTGGCCACCCACCTTTTCCAACCGGCTCAAAACAATTTTCTGGCAATTTTGGTAATTTACTATTTTTAGCACTTTTTAACTTCTGGGGCTATTTTGAGGGCCTAAATGAAAGATTTTCGAGATCTAGCTTCTCAATGATAGTCAAAGACATGATCGAGCCCCCAAAATAAATCTCCTCGCCGGTACCTTTCCAACGGGCTATCATACACCTAAAACAAAGATTGTATGCAAAAGTAACGACCCCGGGAAGTTGATGTACTGACTTACCCAAACGGGGCCCACATGACTTTTGGTGCTTCATCTCCTAGGGTTAGGTTTTTGGATCTCTAGGGTCTTTGGCATTCCTGTTTATTGTAAAAATGCCTTCGAAGCCTCATTGCAATCATCTTCTTACGAATGCGAGTAGCTGCCACATCTCTTCTCAAAGATAAGTTGCCACCATTCTAGCGAGTCTTTCACTCTGTATTTTCACAGTCTCTGTACATTTATTTCATTAATAGAAATCATGTATTACTATATATTTTTTCCTCTGGTTATATTTCCGATATATCTCTGTTATATTATTGTTTCTCTTTCAATATCTCTGTATATTTATGTGTTATATCTCCGCTCGCATTTTGTGCCGAAAATAATATAGATCATCTATCCATTACTTTCTCTTCCTTCTCTCTTCTATGTGCATATATGTATAATGCTTTTATAATACATTATGTGAAGTATTACTGGTAACATCTCTACACAATCCCCTAGATTACAACATTGGTTTTGTTGCTAGTAGTACTTAATCTAGGACAATTTGATAAGATTATGCACACATATATGTTGATCTTGAAAGAGATCCGTGAAAGGTGGAAGATAAAAATAAACAATTATATGAAGAAATATGTGAGAAGAAATCGACTCACATTTGCAGAAATAAAATCCCAGTTCTTCAACGAGACACAATTTTTTTTCGGAGCAATCCCTGAAGAAATTAAAAAGTACATTGATAGACCTACACATGAATAATCTCACCAACAATGAGCAATTGATGTAAAAAATAATTAACGGGGGCCAAACAAACTTGCATGAGTTGTTTCAAAACATTGCAAACAAATTTTATGAAGAACAGGCAATTGAAAAGAGAACATCCTTCGATAACATCAAACAAAGGTACTACAAAAATTTTCATGACATCTTATTATGTACCATACCTTCTTTATTTCATAAATTTCTCCTTGAAAAAGGAGTTGGCCATATCGCAGATTATCGAACTCTTTTATATGAACCTATCAATATTGACTAGAAACGTATAAAACAACATTGGGAAAAATTCCTTGAAGATGAATGTAAAGATATCGAAGAAGCATGGGAGTTATTTTTGAAAAAATAGGCATGGAAAACACCTACATCATTGTCGAACTAGAGTAGGTCAGGGTCGATGATGGGGGAGTAGTTTTCCCTGATATGCCTCAGTTGGATTAAGACATGATCAACCTACACCAAAGAGAAAATATGCGAGCAAGAAGGAGGAAGTTGATTGAAAATAATAGAGAATCTACATTGGATGAATAAAAAAACAAAATAAATACGTGAAGAATGCAGTCCTTTAAACTTTCATTCGGCATTCAAAAGTTCGAAAGGGACAAAAGACAAAGAAAAAGACAAGAGATGCATAATGTGAGGGACCTTCGTCGGTCGAATCAGAAAAATCATTAGGAGAAAAACATCACTGCTGTGTTGGAATGATCTTAGTATGGTGTCGACCAACTAGATGTGGTAAGAGGAGAAGCCCCAATAGTTACTAAGTGGAGTGAAAAATTGCATATAGTAGAGGCTTTCATTGGCACCCTACAACTAGCAGAAACTATTGAAAGCATGGAAGTGGATGACTTAAGCCCCATATTATGTTTATCTCCAATCCCATAAGCAATAAGTCCCAAGACTCCAAATATGGATGAGATGTTTTGGGACAGATATTGGGCCAATTTTTTCAGTTAAGGAAAATTTGCAGGTCAATGGAAAAAAGAACATCCCTATTCCTATAAAAAGCATAAATAAGGGATTATATGGCTGCCCGCTAGGTAGTTGACTTCTAGGGGTGGAAATAAGAAGTTGCCAAGATCCGAATGTTTCAGTCCCAGTAAATCTACATCACATCCTTCAACAACTAAACCAAGGATGATAAAACCAGAGTCCATAACTCAAGGCTCAGATTGGTCTAGACAAGAAAGAGAAGATAAAAGGAAAAAATAACTCAGAGAAGAAATCTCAATCGATCACCCTATAAACACTCACCATCTAAATCCTTCAACACTAGTTGACCAACCCATGCATACAAAACCAATAGTCAAGAGCTAGTTGTCGATCAACAACAAAGTAAAAAACAAAATACCTGAGCTAACTAATGATGGTCTCTCGTGATGCATTAGTAGCAATTAAAACCTAGAAAAACAACAATATGTTAACTTGGAGTGATTATTCAAGGTATTTTTGCAATGAATTTGAATGTGGTGTAAGAATATGAAACGTAGGAAATTGAATTAACTTTCCAAATATACAACTTCTATTCATAGAAATTGTGAATAACTATGTCAAATTTGATTTTTTCTAACAATGGTATCTTATTTTTCCAACAAAATATAAGATATATGTTTTTGTTCATGCAGGTTTTGAGTACCTTAAAGATGGAATATCGTTCCAAAAACTTGTATACTTGTAGAGAACCTCTTTTTATTGTGTGGTGTATCTTTTGGAAATTTATAATATTAATTTTATATACATTTTTAAATTATCAAAGCCAATATATCCCTGAAATTACAACGTCTTTTGTTCATGTAGGATAAGAGAGTCTTACATTATCAAAAAAAATTCTTATTTATTTTAGATCATAGATATCAGTCTCCTCTAGTGATGCATATAACTCATTCAAGAAATGGTTAAGATGAAAAAAAGTTATAGAAGAAATAAGAAGGTATGTATTCTAGGATTTTGATCTATGGGAAGAAAAAAAAATATTAAAAATAGTAAACAATATTAAAAAAATAAATAAATTGTATATTTGGAATCTACATAGCCGACTCTACCTATGTGTGTAGTTTTCTCAACAACTGAATTCTTTAGAATATAGAAAAATAATGCCAAACAAAGAGATATTGACAGGTGTTCACAAAAATGGAGGTTTTTATCAATTTAGAGACTGAACCGCTAGATTTGTCATCCTGAATATAAATCCAAGGAAACCAAGTCAACATACATGTTGTCAATCCCGTAAAAAAAATTGAATTCAAAATAAAGCGCACACGTTCTTAAGAGCACGTGTGTGCTCTTCGAACACACACACATTCCTAATAACACACATGCGCTATACAAACGTGCATACATTCCTAAGAACACACATGCATTCTTATAATATATTTTTTCTTTGTTATTCCTCTCTCTCTATCTCTCTCTCTCCTACATCTACTTCCCCTCTCTATCTCCCTCTCACTCTCTCTCTCTCTACACCCCCCTGTCTATCTCCCTTTCTCTCCCTCTCACACTCCTATACATGGTAAGACCTAGACATGGAAAGACTTAGACATCACAAGTAATGGAGATACCCATACCTAGATCCTCTTTCTCAATATCTCTATGATCATCTCTCTCTTCCCCCTATGTCTCCTTGTCCCCTTCCTATCTCTCTCTCTCTCTCTGCCCCTCTTCTATGTCTCCCTCTCTACGCTCCCCTTCCTCTCACTATCCCTCTCTCTGCTATCCTCCACATCTCTCCCTCTGTGAGGTGTCCCCAAGGCCGAGCCAGTTACAGGATCATGTTATATGCAAAGGGAATTGTAATGTGTTCTATGAGGTGAGCGAAGTTTTGTATAATTTGTAGGCTTATGTGTTTTGACAGGCAGGGCCTAAGTGTTGAAGGCCGAGGCTTGTTGATGTACTATGAGGTATCTGAGGTCAATTAATAAAATATATAAAATACCTTGGGCTTGGTCGATCACGATGAATGTGTGATGGGGGACTGAGCGTCCAGAGAATGGGCAAGGAACTAGGGGGCTAAAAAGGTGGGAAAAGGCCTGAGTGCCAAACCGGGGGGCTTAAGCACGGGAAATAATATTTTAATATTATTTCAAAGAGAGACATGTGCATTATATGATTTTATCCTAAGTTCTGGCAAAGGAGGCGTGCAAAGGGATGCAGTTGTGGTATGCATGTAGTTCAGGTGACAAATGTCATCCACAGTGCATCTAAATAAATATGAGCTGAAGCAGTGGGTGGGGACTCTCCTCCATTATGAACCAAACCTATGTGCGTGGAACCCGTACGACCCCTGGGATATCCCCAGTTCATCTGAACGGATTAAAAGGTACATTTTCTTGGGAGGAAAACCGTGTTGACCACAATCCCGAGTTATTAGTGTCGTCGTTCAGACAACAGAGTGCATTCCACTGAACCCGGGGGTATTCCACAGTGTTGGGCTCGGAGTGAAGAACCCACGGTGGTTCGGAAAAGCGAGAAACTAGCACGTCGTGAAGCGCTCAAGCGTCAGGTGAGAGATCATCCTGTGATTGTCGAGCTGTTGTTGGAAGCATTTGTATGTGTCTCCTATGGATTGTTGTGACCACAGCGATCTTGGGCTGCGTGAAGGGCCCCTGATGGACTATGAGCGACTCCTCTAGGCGAGAGGGTGCGCAGAGGGAGAAGAGAACTCACAGGAGAAATCCACAGCCAGAGCGCCATGTAGAGCCTAGAGACTTCCGGTGCAGTGCATTTCTGTAACTGGGTAAAAGGGGGACTAGCGGTAGAAGGGCTGTCTAGGTGGCGAGAGAGAAGGTGCACTCCCACAGGGGTGGAGGCAGGGCATGTCAGGAATGAGGTGTGTCTTGCGATGTGGGGAGATTCCTAGGAGCTTCTTCTGAGTGAATGTGAATGTGTGTTATCTTCCCGTAACCTCAACCTACCCTAGGATCCTTGCTTTGGGGGCTTCCGGTCCCGGTCGGGGGGTGATTCACTGTTGATAGTGATGAATAGTGTGGTCTAAAGTTGGGAGGGTTGTGGAAGGCACACTCTTGGTTGAGTGATTTCTCGGGGAGGTTCGTGGAAGGCCTGCTCTTGGTTGGTGATTTCTCCAGCTGATAAAAGATAAGTATTCTGAGTTATGTTTAACACATTTGGCATGACTGTGTTGTTCATGTATCATGTTTTCTGCTGTGTGAAAGAGTTACCGTTGAATGCTATGGAATGTTTAATTATAGCAGTAACCAGATATGTCTCACTCTATATTTTTAAATGTGTTTAATTCTGTTTAAATGCATGTGCTTAAAATTCCTGTACCAATTATGTAAACTTCCATGTACAGAATGGTAAAACTGAGGGGTTGGGAAACCTGGGTAGTGAAAGGGTACACTACAAATTGGTATCAGAGCTAAGGTTTCGACACTGATCCTAAATGGGCCAGTAGAGAGGTCTTTGGACTGAAAATGTGAAGAGAAATTGGGCCTGGAATGGCCAATTTCAGACATTGGTAGCTCTAGTGTGTCAAGTTGTTGCTTGACCGCGTTTACAAGCCAGGAGATTAGTGGTGTGGCGAAAACCGCAGCCGGTGTAGTCTATGACCACAGGGAGACAGGTTTCTACAACAAGGGTGTTAGAACCGTCGGATATATTCGAGAGGAAAAGCGAACCCTTGCAACCGCCAGATCTGGAGAACGTGCACGAGGTCTAAAAACCTTTTGATACTGCACAGGAGTTTAAACTCGGGAGGATTGTGAGTCGTGAGATCCCTGTGGGATTAACCGCCAATCGTCCGAGTTGACGGAAGTTGCGCAGGATTAAGTCCTCATGGGTAGAGGAGAAGTCCCAAGGAGGCGTCGTAATTTTTAGAAGTCAAGAGAATCGATACCTTGTTATTCTCGAAATCCCGAGGGGAGATCATAGCTGTAGAATTCCAAGGAGGACACGTGTCAGAATCGTGGAGAGAGTCGGAACTCGGAGAATCAGAGTTCTCGAGCACGTAGAAATCTTGTCACATGAAATCGCGATCCGCGAATTCGCGACAAGATCCGGACCGTTTATATTAGTGGACACGTGGCAGAGATCTGCAGCATCGGGGAAAATCCCGACAAGGAGTAAATCCATCGGTGATTTAGGTTCATCGGGAAGGTTCCGATAGAAAATTCATCCATCGGAAATCGGGATTCGAGAAATCGGGAATCGAGAAATCGGAGATTTCGGAGGCAAAGGTTTCGTGCATGGGAAAATCGCGATACGCGATTTCCCGATAAGGCTTAGGTGCGTGGGGCCACACCAACTGCCAGGAGGATAGGTGGAAGATTTATAGCAACAGGAGAAAGGACTGTTGACAAGTCAACGACTGGGACCCATCAAAGATCCCGTGAGTGTATGAGCATGATATTGAAATCGCCGAAACCCCGATGAGTGGTTTGATTAAGGTCATATAGTGTGGTTGTATGGTGAGGTTCTAGCCCAGAGGGCTAGCACGGATGGAGTCCATTGGAAATCGGGAAATCCGGATTTCCGCTGTCAAGCGTTTTGGCGCATTCATATTTGCGAAACCCCGAACCCCGATAAGGGATAAGGCCAGGGTCATGAGTCAGCGGTCACATAGGCCAGGGCTGAGCTTGGAGGACTAAGGCATATCGGAGAATCGAGAGTTGCGAGGACATGCGTCTGTTGGCAGCGCAAGGGCTGAAACTCCGATAGGAGTAGACACGAGAGGAAAACAGCCACGGTCTTGGCGCATGGTCATATGCTTCAAGAGCTAGGCTCAGGAGGGCCAGCCTGTAAAAAGGGCTTATCAGAGATCGGGAATCCGAGAGGATAGTAAACCTCGACATCAGGAGTTGCGAAACTCCGAAACTGGAAGTCCTGAAATAACTGAAATTGAAGTTTCAGACACCCGAAAAACACAGAGCCAGACAGAGCATAGAAAACTTGTGAAGTAAAAATGCCTTTCGTTCTTGCTCATATTAGTTATGAATGTTGTGGGTTATTCATGAAGTTTAATGGCCTGACAATTTTGAATTGGATTGCACAGTGCGTGTGTAGAGTTCAACAAAGGCCAAAACTCCAGATAATCAACACCAAGTATGGAGTGGGGAAGAATGCCAATTATCCATGAAATGGAAGATGAACAAGAAGGAAAGGATGTTAACCAGGGAGTCGAAGGATCACACTCTAATGGGCATGGAAAGGAGATGGATAAGGTAGGACATATGATGAAAATCATTGAAGGGTTACAAAGAGAGGCCAAGGAACGCCGAGCTGATAGTCGAAAGCTCATGAAAGTCAGAGATCGGCAAGGGAAATTAAACTTAAGATTCATGCAGAGTCTGGA
>SNQJ01S0003167.1:142266-155137 GCA_010110895.2 Picea sitchensis
TGGTTGGCATCCTACTGACTTCTCAAATTTAGTGGGATCATCCTCATCCATTTAACCATCTCTCCTTCTCCTATATATTGAAAGGTTTCTCATGGAAAAATTTAAGCAAGATTGAATGAAGAATTGGTGAAAGAATTGTGTGAAGAACTTTGTCTGGATAGAAGCTTGAAGATTCTATTTGGTCTATCAAGTTGTATTGGATCTTATTCATGCAAGTGTAGAGAAAGTGTGTGTGTTGGAACCAAGGGTCACTGAAAGGAAGCTTTCGACATCAAGGCAATCCAGTTGTATCTTCTACTTTCATTTAATATAATACAGTGACATGTCCCTTTCCCATAAAATCACTCTTAATTTATTTCACAACTCCTTGATCATATGCATAGGCTGACATTGAATATACTTTGCCATCTTCACTTTGGTTGGTTTGTGTTGTCTTGGACCTAATTTCACAAGTGCACTGGAGTGAAGCGGGAACAACAGAGATGTAAGGAAGTGATATAAAGGTATGTCACTCATTCCTTCCTAGTAGTAGATTCAATGATTGCAACTTAGGGAAAGAGTCGTGTCCTGTCCTATTTTGTTCTAGATCCAGGTGGATGTACGGAGATCTGTTAGGGTCCACACCTACTGATTTATCCGATAACAAAATTGGCGACTCCACTGGGGATACAACCCATTTTGGTGGTTTTTTCTTTGAACCCAATCAATCTTTGAGTCTTGAGGAGATCCTCACAGACTCCTTGGATCCAGAAGTTCCCTCAAAAGTCCTGTCATTTTTCCAAAATTTGCTTGATTACAAACCTTCTCGCACTACACCTTTCTGTAGCATGCAAAAATAACTGAGGTTTGCACCCCAGTGTTCAGTTCAGTGCAAACTTCTCGCACACTGCCTGTGTATAGCCTGCAAGAATCCTTAATTCTCGCACTGTAGCCCACTGTCAGACTGCGAACTCACTTATAAAATTTTTGGATTAAGTCTTTTGTGTCTTCATATATCCAGATTGTTGGTGTGTCTGCAAAGAACTTCTCTAGCCAGTGATTGAATGTTTCTTGACTTCAAATCTTGTGAATGATTAGTTTTCGGAAATCGAAAGCTCTTCTTGATCATTTTTTCTCAATTTTTACGTCTTGACCTTTTCTTAACAAGGGTATAATCTCCGATTCTAAAATCCAAGTGCTTGTTTGGTCGAGAGCCTTTGATTGGATTAAAAGTTGAGATTAATTGTCCTTTTCAATTGCTTATTACTTGGAAAATTATTACCCATGTGCATTTGAAGAGACTGGTCTTGTCAGTTTGTTGTTTTTGTCTTCATTGAAGGATCGATTTAGGTGTTTGTTGTGTATTTATTTTTCATTGGTTGCTTACTTTTTCTTAGTTACATCCCTATTGCTTGGTTTCTAATAAAAATTAAAGACATTTTCTTTTTTTTAAGAAACTTTTTATTTGAAAATATTGGCATTCAAGTATTGAAAGAGAACAAATAGGGAATTTGCATTGTTCATGGTTGTTTGATATTACATTTCAGAGAAGATCATACATCATAGTTCACATTGTTCCAGGAAACTCCTCTTTCCCTCCCATAAATAGGATTCATCGAACAAAAAATTGTATCATTCATTCCTATTTATGCATTGTTGGGTCAGAGTCTCACACAACATCGGTTTCATTTCCATCTCCTTTTGAGTAACAACAACCTTTAATAATATTATGCAATTTTAAAATTCAACTAGTAAATATTTCTAGGGCTCTTCTACACAAACATTAGCTAGGATAGATCTTTGGAATAGGCAGTGAGACACACTCTCCAAAGCACAAAACACACAATAGTATCTTGTGAAAAGGAGTGTCAAATTCCATTTGCAACATTTTGTCCTCAGAAGCCCTTCTCACACAAGGGTCAAACCTGAGGTCGCATTGAGATTGATAGTGTTACTCACCCCGCTTTGTTGATATTGGTGTAGAGATTGCAGGTATTACGAGGGTCACTTGAGGGTATACCCACAATGATGAGTGGAAGCCTCTCAAGATGATTTCGGGCTAGATACCCTGCCCTTGCAAGTGGATCAGACTATCAACTGTTCCCCCAGGAATTATTGTTGTTGGTGGTAACCTTAGTAGCCTATCTTCTTAGGGTCTTACACAAGGTGACTGTGAAGGGGTAAGTCTTCACGATACCTGGAATCTACGTTGGCCAGACTCACTCGGGATCCTTGGAGGGTATACCCACAATTGTGTGTGGGAGCTTGCACCAGGGTGTAAGTCTGTTAAGCAGGTCGTCAACGTAACTTTTCCACCCTGGCCCAACCCCTTCTTGTCTCGTCATTGTGACGTTGGATTTCATCACCAACTAGTGACTTCAGAATTAGAAAGTCTTGTTTTCTTGGTTTTGCTTCCTATATTTTATTAGCGCATGCTGTTTGTTTACCCAAGTTGGCCATAGAATTTATTTCATAAAATTCTAACTCGATCACAATTGACCCTCTACGCCGTTCATGTAGAATGCAAGGCCTACCCCCAGAAGATCTGGAAGGTTCTCAACCCTTTCTTACCAACTCACCGGAGGGCTCTCCTCAATAGAGTGAAGTCCAAGACATTGCCACCCCACCAGTGGAAAGAATGAACTCTTTAGAACGGTTCTGAATTACCAATTCTCGAGAGGACTTTCGACTTCCTCCCGACTTTGGGAGACGTATTGTGCAAGTGAATTCTTCCGGAGATATAGTTGTTCAGTCTTTTGGATCACCAACCAGACCTTTCATAGGACCTGAGGGTCAAGATCCTTTTTGGACCACCGACATTGTTAGATGGGATCTCTTTGGCTCAGGAGAAAGCGTTGATATCACTGTCGCACCTGAGCTGCCCGAAACCTCTGATCTAGACGTAGTACCTTTTACTACTGCCTATTTTTTTCCTGGTACAGATGCTCCGTGAGCTAACCACATCTTGACTATCCCTCTATAAATGGTCCATTACACAATGGTCCCAGATACTACGAGTCCTCACACTAGGATTACAACGGTTAGCCAAGCCCCCATTGGCACACTGCTTTCGCCCAGATTAACCCCAACCCTTTTGCCCAAATATCATGCGTTGAATGCTTATATTCTCGCTCCTACACAAATCTCATCCCAGACTCCTAGCGTTTCCACTTCTTTTGGGCACCATCTCATTCTTGGTTTTATTCTGACACTTCCTTGACCCCCTTTCATAGGACCTCTTTGATCCTTTATCAGAGGCATCGACCCTAGTGGCACCATCTCGTATTTCAGACCTAATTACCAGATTCCTGTTGGTGGAAAATTTCACCAAGGAGGCCAAACCCAATCCCCTTTTGCAGGACAAATCCCAACTGGGACGCAACCCCTAATTGGAGGGAAACCCCCACCGACCCCACCCTATGGACAAAACATACCTCCATCCTTGGCCCAGTATTGGAATTATCTTATACAACATAATCCTCACTCAACTAGGGGGAAACAACCTCAAGCTAGCTCCACCATACCCCCTAGTACAGGCCAATCATATCCAGGCACGTCTAATCCTATTTGGAACTTGAACACCAAACCCCACACTCTTGTTCAAGGTTTCAACCCTATGAATTACTTGCCTCCACACCAACCACCGAATCTGCCCAGATCTTCGCATTATATGCAAACTTCTTATGGTCCCACTGGTCTACCGACGTGACTCCCTCCCCAAAGTCACCAGTACCCACATGTGAATAGAAATTTACTCTTTTTAGCCACCCTGGACCTCCCTGATTTGTTGAGGATTTTAAATGATCTATCCGTCACTCTCCTCAATGGCCCGCCATAATGACCAAACTACCATCTGTCATCCCTAAATTCAATGGTAAACTAGGAGAGGACTTGAACAATCATGTAATGAATTTTCACCTTTGGTGCTCATCCAATTCCTTGATGGATGACTCTATTCGTTTACGCCTTTTTCAGTGAACCCCCACAGGTTCCACCACGAAGTGGTATATAGAATTACCACGAGGATTCTTCATTGACTTCAACACCCTCACTACGGATTTCCTCACCCACTACCAATTACAGATCCACTATGAAACGGGAATCAATATTTTGAGTTCTTTCAAACAAACCAAAGCCACTCATATCTCTGATCACATTCATGAGTGGCGACGGAGACGACGTCTCATCAAACTCGAACTTCCCGATCAGTTGCTGGAAAAGTGGTTCACGAAATCATTCGTGAATGACATCGGTCATGACATCGCCATGGGTGGAGTTGTCATAGAAGAACAGGCAATCAGTCGTGCTCAATACCTCGACCTCATTTATTCACAAACGGGTACTCTTTACGACTTACTCCCTGATGCACCTCGTCCTTCTACTTCTGCTACTTCAACTACTCCTATTGCTTCTCATGCAACTGACGGTGTGATTGACACTTTCATGACATGTCACCCTCACTCGGCCGGGGGGCATGGTTACATTATTGTAGCCGTATATTATTTTATGAAATGGGCCGAGGCGATGCCAACATTTGACAATACCGGAAGGACTGCAACATTATTTATTTTCAATCACATCATTGCTCGGTTTGGTGTTCCTCAAGCTATCATTACTGACCACGGTAGCCACTTTAGAAACTTCATGATGTCCGAACTCACTGAAAAATTGGGTCTTCTCCATGAAAACTCAACACCCTATTACCCACAAGCCAATGGCCAAGTTGAAGCAATAAACAAAATCCTCATTACCATGCTTCGACGAATGATAGGGATTCAGAAAATGAGTTGGCACACGATGTTGTTTTCAGCATTGTGGGCTTACTGGACATCCGTTAAGTCTGCTACCAGGTTTACACCATTCCAATTAGTCTATTGTCTAGAAGCCATCTTGTCGATTGAATGTGAGATACCCTCCCTAAAACTAGTCGTCAAACTTCTCCCAAACACTTCTGCCGAAGAAGAATGTCTGTTGTATCTCATGCAATTAGACGAAAACCATTGCAATGCCACCCTAGTCATATAAGCCCAGAAGAAATGCATCAAATACCAATATGAAAAACATGTCAAGCCACGTGTTTTATTCGAAGGTGATCTGGTTCTCCTTTACGAACAAGATCGGGATATGCTAGGAGCCGAAAAATTTGAAGCTATCTGGCGAGGGCCTTATATTGTCAGACGAGTTTTGGAGAAATGAGATTACAAGTTAGTGGACTACGACGGTATCCCTTTGAGTGAACCCATAAATGGGTTGTACTTAAAGAAGTACTATGCTTAAGATCACATGTGCATGAGTGCTTGTATTTTATTGTATCATACTTTTTGTGTGCTTTTTCGTTATTTGGTCTCTATCCTCGACCACTTATCTTGCATTGTGCTTGGTTTTCAGATGTCAAAGTTTTCTTCATCCCACATTGTCTTTGTCGATGGCGCTATCCGTAGTACTCAGAACCTTGCTTCTACTGCATGGGCAATTTACGCCCCTACAAGTGAACTTATCAGTCTACGAGGTGTGTGCCTCGGTCGTGCCACCAACAATATTACAGAATATAGCGTCATCATCGAATTGTTGATTGATGCTATTTCGATTGGTATCCGTCACCTAGTTATACGACTTGATTCACAGCTATTAGTACTACAGTTAAGTAACTTCTATGCTATCCGAAGTCCTACTTTATTATGGGTATATTTATGAATTTGCCTCTTGGAACGTTATTTTGATTATATCGAATATTAGCACATTCCTAGATGTCTAAATACATTGACTAATGCATTGGCTAACTATGTGTAATCTAGACATTTGGGACATTTATAAACCAATCACACATCACATGTATAACACAACACAAAATAAGCTGGTAGAAGCCGTATATATGTATATAATGATCAAAAGTTTTTACAAAAAGTTTCTGTCCAAGGATCAAAATCTCAAAATATGAAGCCCATAGCTTCTACAAAGTAGCGTCACAGATGACGCTCGCGATAAAAAACAACTACTCAGGCCACCCTACAAAGTAGTCGACTGAGAGACTCGGACACACCCACAGTATGGCGTTGGTAACATCTCAGAATCTCCCCAATAGAAATATCCGGGACGTCCGCGGTCAACCTCTCCAAGTTCTACTCCACTGCCTCGTAGTCTTCAGCATCCCATCTCACCATTGGAACTACTTCTCCTCATCGTTAAATAGAAGACGTTCCTGGAGGTCGATATGGCCCCACATTTGTGTCATCAAAAATAATTTTTTTTATTATTTCTTGGATAAACATAAAAACATTTCATATGATAAAATTTACAAAAACATTTAAAAAGAACAAAATGTGTACTTCTTACCTAATTTACCCCACTGAGCATCCTCAGGTAGGGCCAAATCCAGATCCCCTTGAAAATCCAAACCAACATATGCGTAGTCATCAATCATCAGCATCTGGGGCCTCAACCAGTCAAAAAATGAATCATTATACTTGATTAGAGGCCTTGCTAAGTGTTGAGCCATGAGGTTGCACCACCTCAGCATCCTTGGATCCTCTAGGGCCGGTAAACCCCAATCAACCTGTAGTCGCAGCAGTGGGACCCTCTCAAGGAAGAATGACACCAAAAGTGATCCATACCCAAACTGCTTCAAGTCACCCTTTCTGCACTTCGTCAATTGTCTCTTCATATTGCGGAGAACTACATCCAACCAGTTGAAGACTCGAGGCTCTGTGCACTCTATGGCGTATTGGAAATAGCTCTGGAGAGCCATGTGAAGAGCCACGTTCCCAGCCATACTTGCAATAGTAAACAAAATGGTCTGTAGGGTCAGATTTTGGACCCCCCAAATAGAAACCTTACCTTTTCTTCTCTCTACCTCAGGAACACAATACTGGCGACAATACTCACTCATAGGGAGCTCGCCGCCTTTGCCTCCGGTTAAAGTAACATGGCATCCACGTTGTGACAACCCCGTTAGAAAATAGATATCCTCGATATCTAGGGTCAGCGTATGGACTCCCACATGAAATAACTGTTGGTCCACGTCCCACATGTGGACTAGGTATTCCAACAACCTAAGTTGGGATCTCATGCCCGGAATCCTGAAAAATTTCAATAGCCCATAGTCCTGGAGGGCAGCGACTGTACTCGGGTCATTCCCGACAATGGCATAATCCTCCTCATGTTCCCTTTCTCTCCATCCCAATATTGTGATGGTCAAACACTTGCAAAAGAGCCATGAGAGGGAAGTCAACAACTTGTTTTAAACTCTTACATATTTTTTATTGAGTAAAACCTTACCTCAAAATCCATTTTTCGGCTCCCGTAGGTGAGCCTTTAGCACAGTGCAAGATTCTCGAAGGTGCCCTGAAGGACACCTGCAAGAATCCTAGATTCTTGTAGGTCCCGCATGGCCCACCTGCGAGAATCCTTAGACGCATGTTCTCACCCTAAAATGGACTCAAAACCCAAAACATTGCCAATAAAAACAAAAAATAAACCATGGAAAAGTTAGAGAATCAAGAGATTACCTCATTGGCTGAAACGGTTCGCTGAATGATCGCTTGTGCCTCCCGGAATCGAGCAAATAAATTTGGGGGAAAATGAGGTATGTTGGACAAGTTTTTGGAAAAATCACAATGAAATGGTAAAAAGCCCTTTTTACCCATATTTACTCACTTTTTACTATTTTTGTTGATTTTTTATATTATTTTTATTACTTTGTCTATAAAACTTAATACCCTAATAGCCTTGTGAATGTGTTTTTTTGTAGATATTGCAACTTCGAAGTCCGAACGAGGGGGTATGGGCGTTTTTTCTTTTTGTCACATGTACGACTAATTTTTAGGGTTTTTAGAAAAAAACCTCGAGCTCAGTCTTCGTTCATTCTCGCGCTCGAAAATATATGAGAACGTAACTGAGTATATTTTTTCTTGCCTTTTCATACTCGTCATGGTAACATGAAAACGAATAACGTTAAGGAGTATCCTTTAAGCTCTTTTCACGCTCCATAAAAATGAAAAGATGGCCAAGCGATCTTGTTCTTTTCACGCTCGTTAAAGTATTTGAAAAATTGTTCGAAGGGAAATAGTTTATCACTTTTTCGGTCTCGTCGAACTCTTCTACAAAAAAGGAACTGAGAGAGTTCTCTTTAAGTGTTTTTTAGACTCTCAAAACATGAAAAACCCCCGAGTTTTCTATCCTTGGACTCGTTAAACAAACATCGAAAGACCCGCAATGGGACCGAACCAATCCTTCCTAGGGTTCATTAAACATACTCTCGGGGACTCATATGAAGTTTGAGCTTACATTGACAAGCATATGTTATCCTCCTCAAGCTTGTGTAAAAATAAAGAGGTACTCGTCAGAAATGGTGGGGGAAATTTTGGGAAAGGGATGTGTTTTCGTATTCATATTAATGGCAGTAAGTGTCTCTCTTGAACATGACAACCCCTATTCATCATTTGAATCTGAGTTGGGAAATCCATTTGTCTATCGTTCGACTTGCTACAAGGTCATATCTTGGGTCATCTTTGAGTTAGTGCTGCCAAGTCCCTAGTTGTGTCATTCACATGTTCAAGAGAAGTTCACACAAGCCCTTTATTGAGTTGGCCATCTGCAGTTGTCCCTTCTTACTATGTCGGCCTTCCCTATGCTCGTTTCAACCCGTATTCATACTTTGTTTCATCTTCAAAATCTGTTACTTATTTCGTGTCATTGAGTAACAGATTTTAAGTCTGTTACTTATGAGTTAGAGTCTCTACAAGTGATGTATTCAGGCTCCCACAAGGACTTTTTTCCTGAGAAAAGTGATTGTTGTCTCCTTCCAAAAAACACATTTTAAAGATGAGTTCACAGGCTGCCTATATTACAGGGTGCGCAAATCCTTCATTCTTGCAGGCAACCCAAACTTAGGGTGTGAATTGTTCGCAATATTCTCTATAGGTAGGGTGCAAACCTCTTTCAAAGCTTGGAAAAGAGAAGTGGTCACAAAGGTTCTAGAAGGGAATCTTCTAGAAAATGAGTTGGCATTCACATGGTTGGCATCCTACTGACTTCTAAATTTTAGTGGGATCATCCTCATCCATTTAACCATCTCTCCTTATCCTATATATTGAAAGGTTTCTCATGGAAAAGGTTAAGCAAGATTGAATGAAGAATTAGTGAAAGAATTGTGTGAAGAACTCTGTCTGGATAGAAGCTTGAAGACTCTATTTGGTCTATCAAGTTGTATTGGATATTCTTCATGCAAGTGTAGAGCAAGTGTGTGTGTTGGAACCAAGGGTCACTGAAAGGAAGCTTGCGACATCAAGGTGATCCGATTGTATCTTCTACTTTCATTTAATATAATACAACGACATGTCCCTTTCCCATAGAATCACTCTTATTTTATTGCATAACTCCTTGATCATATGCATAGGTTGACATTGAATATACTTTGCCATCTTCACTTTGGTTGGTTTGTGTTGTCTTGGACCTGATTTCACAAGTGCACTGGAGCAGCGGGAAAAACAAAGATCTAAGGAAGCGATATAAAGGTATGTCGGTCATTCCTTCCTAGTAGTAGATTCAATGATTGCAACTTAGGGAAAGAGTCGTGTCCTGTCATGTTTTGTTCTAGATACAGGTGGATCTAGGGAGATATTTTAGTGTCTACACCTACTGATTTATCCAATAACAATGGGGGAAACAATTTTACAAATTGAGTTTTTTGTGCATGAGGAACAAGTAGATATCAGGAAAGAGAGCTTGGAGTTGGTGCAACCTTGGAGGGTGAATTATAGAGTAAGTTGGAGATTAATTGAAGAGAATTAGAGATGAAAAACTAAAGAGCCAGGTTTTTAGGCCTAAAGAGTGAACTCATGTGTGATTTTCACTAAAACAACAAGTTTTTTCTTTTGGTTTGTGAATAGTTTTCCTAGAAGAAATTTCCCTTCAGTTTCCAGTTGAGATATTCCTAGTTGCTTTTGATAGAGAGACCCTGATAAACGAATGGGACACCCGGGATACTGAGATGAGTGAAGGGGTACATTCTTTGGGTGATACAGGTCAAGAGGAAGAGAGCTAGTGGAAAATCGGGATAGTTGTAGGAGAATATCAGTTGGGTTGAGAGTTTTATGAGTGGTGAGTGGAATCTGAGAGACCACCGTCTTTTTTGGATTGCTAGAATCAGCTCAGGGGTGACTGGATGTTTATATTTGGAACATTCAGTCTATGGTTGGGTGGAGCATCCATCCCAAGTAGTTGGTTGCACAAACATTTTTATAAGATAAGTGTTTAATCTTACTATTGTGTTTATTTGTTGTGCATCAACTTTGTGTAAATGAGGACAATTTATATGTTGATGTAATGAGTTGTTTAGTTGAATTTCATGTTGATTATCAACATTATTTATATGAATATATTTTATGGTTATAGAGAGTAGCTAAATTTGTTTTAAATTCGTAGTTGTAAGCTAAAGGAAAATTGACTAACAGTAAAAGAATTAATTTTTATAACATAAATTTTATTTTTATGTTTATTCTACACCGTAATATCCCTCGATTGGGTTAGGGGACATCATAATATGGTATCAGAGCTTTGGTTCAAACACTGGGCTTCTATGGGCCAAGATGGATGTGAGTTCATGAAATTCATCGTTGCATATTTTGTATGTGACAGGTTTGGGGGAAAACGAAGATTTTAGAGAGAAATCCCCAATTTTGTGAGTGAAATCAGAGCTTTAATGACCTCGAATGGTTTGAAAAGGTTAATGGAGTAGAGTGGTGAAGTTGCAGGTCGAAATTCAACCTAGAATGGTTGAAATTTGAGATTTAATGGCCACCTGTAGACTTACAGGAAATTTGGTGGATCGACGGTTGAGATCTCTTTTGAACTCGATATCGATGACTGGGATTCATCATGATAAATTTAAAAATTCCTAAGGATTCATCCATTTAAAATTTTGATGAGATCAACAACTAGGATTAAATTGGGGGTTCATGAAACAAAAGGGATCCACAGTCTAAATCGATCAGAGAAAAATCTAAATTTTTCTAAGTGTTAAAGTTCACCAAGAGAAATTGTCGAGGGTTGATAGATAGATCGAATGAAATGAAAAAGATTTTGGGTCATCCATAAGACATCTCTGACTGTCGATGGCCAATGGTCGGGGATTGATCAAATACGACAAAGTATTTTCAATTGCCAATGAACATCACCGATGGTCGATGGGTTAATGGTTGGGGGTCAACCGATTTTGGTGAAATATTCAAATCAAGTAAGAGAATTCACCTATGATCAATGTTTCGATGGTTCGACATCGACCGAATTCAACGAGGTGTCCGGGTTGTCCAAGAGAATTAGTCAATGGCCAATGGGGAAAATATGATGATGGCGTTTCATCCCACATCATTATTCACGTGTCATGCGACATCACCCAAGTTGACACCTCAGGATGACATTTCATGACACGTCAACATCCATGTGTCATGCCATGTCAGCAGCTGCCACATCAGCCAACAGAAGTGGTCGATGGTCGATGGTCAAATCGGTCAATTTGGGAAACTATATTTGAAAACCATCAAGGATCATTGATCACCAAGGGGCTGATGGTCGGGTTTCACTCGAAGTTGTTTAGAGTTCCCATTCGCCAACAAAGGTCCTTGACAATCGACAAACGACAAATAGATCGGTCGAGTTGGAATTGTGTACAAGTCGGTCGTCGGGGAGTTGTGCTGATGGTTGACAGTTGGATTGACAGCTTGTGAAAGTATTGTGTATTCCAAAGGAGAACATCAATCGTTGATGGCCTATAGAGAGTATATCAATGGTCCATATTTCTTCTGACCGGAGATCGACGATGAAAATTGCACATATGCAAAATTGTTCCATAGTTTCAAAACAAAAAGAAACCAAGTCTGGAGTCATTTTCTTATTTTGTCCTAACTTGAGAAAATTGCATCATATTGGGATGAAACTTATGGGTTTCATCTACAAATATTAGGTCTACAGAAGTGAGATATAGGGCCCTTGTCCAATTCTTCTTGAATTTGGTAGAAATTGCAAAATAGGGGTTTATAAAGATTTTGGTCTAGATCATTGATAGAAGTTAGATTAAGTAGAAACCCTTGGGGAGAGTCCAAAAAGTATACAAAGAAATAACCCACAAAGGAACTAAATAATTCATATGGGGATTGGAATGGAGACACTAAAATAGGCCGAAATCCACTATTTCGGGCCAATTTTTTGGGATTTTTGAGATTTCAGAGAAGGAAAAGTGACCCTAGATCACAAAACTAGAAAATTTTATCTAGTATACTTTTTATATACTCATGAATACAAACAAATTTGTCTTATTGAAATTTTCCAAAAATGTACATATTAAGAGATAGCCAGTTCTGCTAAAAATTCCAAGTCTGGAAAAAGGACAAAGTTGCAGATTTAAGATTGGTGTAGTTTTTTACTAGAAAATCATATTACAATTTTAAGAGTTTTATGAATTTCCTGTTGTTATTATCATCTATGTCTCATACAAAATTTTCTCCCATTCGGGAAATATTTTATTCTTCAGTTGAAAGAAGTTGGCATTTCAATAAAATTACACTAGTAGAGAAAATGCACAGAAAAAGGCGTGAAAATGGATTGTTTCAAGAAGCCACAACTTTCAACTCAAATATTGGATTGGTGCATGAGTAAATCCATTGGAAATATATTTCATAGAGGAATGCATCTAGAGAATCATAGTGTGAATTGATGCAATGTGTCCATAAATTGATGAGGAAATAACATGTATTCTAATTAATGAAATGTTTTACAATACACATGTTCTAACAATAATTATTACATGCAAATTTATTGCAGAATTAGAGGTACAAAAAGAAAATTTAGTTCTTATATGAGTACTATAGTTATGGAAGATTCTCAGGGATCTTACAAC